>WNGS01002751.1:191367-205404 GCA_020271785.1 Procambarus virginalis | reverse complement strand
CTATGTGGGTGGGGACGAGGACAGGTGGACGCAGTTTAGCTGTTTACCAGGGAGGATGTTATTAAAACAAAATAGTCAAAACTCAAACCAAACAACCCCAGGGCGGATGAAGTGTTTGCCAGAGTGCTGAAGAATGCAACAGAGGAGCTTTGTGACCCACTGTCAATCATATTTAATAAATCAATAGAGTCAGGCACAGTGCCAGAGTTTTGGAAAGTTGCAATGTGAGACCAGTTTTTAAGAAAAGGAGAAGATCACTTGCGTCTAAAACTATCGACCAATTGCTTAAGTCTATTTTGGGAAGTTACTCGAATCTATAATAGCAATAAATTCGTCTCATCTTTAGAAAACATAAATTAATAATTGAGTCGCAACATGGTTTTATTTTAAATGGCCGTTCATGTTTAACAAATTTGTTATCTTTTTATTCTAGCATAGGTGAGGCAGTGATAGTAGGTGTAAGGATTGTGATTTTGCGTACCTTGACTTTAGCCAAGCTTTCGATACGAGTGCCACATGAAAGAACTGATTTAAAAAGATAGAGGCTCATGGTATTGGGGGTGCTATATAAGCTGGATTAGGGCACTAAAGGCATCCAAAGGAAACAGAGAGTTCGTATAATGGAGTCAAGTCAGAGTGGGGAAAATGTTTGTAAGTGGAGTGCCTCGAAGGCTCTGTCTTGGGACCCTCATGTTGTTTATAATATATAATAAATGATTTAGATTCAGGTTATAAACAACAGAGGTTTGGGCCTCTGTTGTTTATAATATATATAAATGATTTAGATTCCGGTTTGTTACGCAACATTTGCAAATTTAGCTCGGTAATGATGATAGCGTTACAAGATACGAGCTAGGATGTGTGTTGAGTATTGCGAAGTCGGGATTGCGGACAAGGGATCTGGGAGTTATAATTAGTAAGAATTTAAAACAAAGGATCAATGCATAAATGGTTCAGTAATAAGCCTTCTGCAGTTAAGATAAGACCTAAGAACAAAGGCAACTGCAGAAGGCCTATTGGCCCATACGAGGCAGCTCCTATTTATAACACACCCAACCCACTCATATACATGTCCAACCCATGCTTGAAACAATCGAGGGACCCCACCTCCACAATGTTACGCGGCAATTGGTTCCACAAATCAACAACCCTGTTACTTAACCAGTATTTACCCAAGTCTTTCCTAAATCTAAACTTATCCTATTTATACCCATTGTTTCGCATTCTGTCCAGTGTTGATACTTTCAATACCCTATTAATATCCCCTTTGTTATGTCCATTCATCCACTTGTAAACCTCTATCATGTCACCCCTAACTCTTCGCCTTTCCAGTGAATGCAACTTAAGCTTTGTTATTCTTTCTTCATATGAAAGATTTCTAATTTGGGGAATTAACTTAGTCATCCTACGCTGGACACGTTCAAGTGAATTTATATCCATTCTATAATATGGCGACCAAAACTGAACTGCATAATCTAAATGGGGACTAACCAGAGCAAGTTATAGCTTGAGAACCACACCAGGTGTCTTGTTACTTACGCTGCGATTAATAAATCCGAGTGTCCGATTTGCCTTATTACGAACATTTATGCATTGATCCTTTTGTTTTAAATTCTTACTAATTATAACTCCCAGATCCCTTTCGCAATCCGAATCAGTTGCCTTTGTTCTTATGTTCTTATGAAAGACTAATTAAAAAAATAGAGGCTCATGGTATTGGGTGTATTAAGTTGGATTAGGGCATGGCTATTCCAAAGGAAACAGAGAGTTAGTATAAATGGGGTTAAGTCAGAGTGGGATAATGTTGTTAGTGGAGTGCCTCAAGGCTCTGTCCTGGGACCTCTGTTGTTTATAATATATATAAATGATTTAGATTCAGGTTTGAGTAGTAACATTTGCAAATTTGCAGATGATACAAAAATCGTTAGGGAAATTAACACGAAAGAAGACTCGCTATCACTTCAATTTGATCTAAATAGGTCTTTAAAATGGTCAAAAGGCTGGCAGATGCAGTTTAATGCTAATAAATGTAAAGTTTTGAGGCTTGGTAATGATGATAGAGTTACAAGTTAAAAGTTACACAATGTACATATAACCCATATATTGAAGTCATAAAAGTTACACCATGGACATATATTCCGCATATTGTAAGCCTATATGTTACACCATGGACATATAATCCGTATATAGTACGCCTAAATGTCACACGATAGACATATAACGCTCATATTGTATGCATAAATGTTACACAATGGAACTATAACGCTCATATGGTTCTCCTAAAAGTTACACCATGGACATATAACACGCATATTGTATGCCTAAAAGTTTCACAATGGACATATAATACACATATTGTGGGAAAATCTGGCTCTAGTTTAATACTAATAATATGTATAATTCTATAAATGCAAATAATGATTAAATCTAAGATAGCTCGAAGGACCATCAAATATATAAATGAGAGAACCAGTGACTTATGGATCTCTATGATTATATATAATTAAATTCTGTTATTATATTAAGCAATGAATCATATATGCTATACCTTCCAGAACCAGTTTCCAATGACACATTTTGCGGGGGTATTCTATGAGATTAATCTATGTGCAACATATATTATGTAATAATAATAATGATAATATGCACACATAGATAATGATAAAAAATGTAATGCAAGAAATACTAATGCATATTAAAATACAAATCATATATCTGATTAATATGCAATGATTATAAATGCATGACTCTCAATAATTAAATTATACTATCTACAATGAAAACTGATTAAATCTCAGCTGTGACAGAGGGACGTAGGTGGAGTTCAATTTCTACAACAGTCTGGAAACAGCTTGAGATAGTGATCCTTGGACCGCGTGAGTGTATGACAGTCACACGCTTCCTCTGTGGTGTTGCACCAGGCTGCAATAATTAAATTCCATAATTTCCACTCCAAACTAGTATTCGCACACATAAATGCAATATCTAAGTAAATGGAAAGGAGAAAACAGCACTTATATGGGGTTTATTTTATCGCCTGCAGTGTCACGACTTGGTACCTATATTAACTACTATTAGAGCTCAAAATAATAATAAAAAAAGGTAAAAATGCCTGCCGAACAGGGGTCCGTGATTCTGGTAAGGTGCATCCTCAATCTGAAGCCCGATGATGTACGGATGTTGGCTAGATTGTAAGATGTGCAAGGACCGCTTCGGAACACCGTGCTGCCAGTGGATCTAATATGGCAAGAGTCTACTTCCTTCCCGAAAGTCGCGCATGCGCATAGCTCCCAGTTGGGGGCCCGAGCATAAATTATATTTATTCATTAAAGCTAAATAGGGAAGGAAGTGTTTATGAAAAATGTTTATATCTTAATCAAATGCTTTATGTAGTGATGTTTGATTCTCACAGTGCAGGTCAGGTAATGTAGACTGCACAAATAAAATGAGAATCCTTTGGAGGTGGAATTTATTTTAGATTATGATAATATTTACTGGAAAAGCTATCAAGCTGGGTAAAGGAATTCCAGTAAACTTTTGTATACTAAATAGAGTAAACCTATTACTAAATATTTATCCTTGATAAAGAAAAGTAAATGGTTGAACTTCAATTATATTAAAATTAAAAAGAAAAAAGATAGAGGCTCATGGTATTGGGGGTGCTATATTAAGCTGGATTAGGGCATGGCTACACCAAAGGAAACAGAGAGTTAGCATAAATGTTCCGCTCGATGACGTTCTCTCTTTCCTTAGACGGAAGGCGTCAGAGGGCCTCCTTCCTCTCCCACTTCCCACTGACGTTTTCCTCGATCTCATTAGACTCTGTGTTGAATCTAACTCTTTCTCTTTTAACGGTAAATATTACACTCAAACTTTCGGTGTCGCTATGGGTTCCCCTCTTTCCCCTGTTCTTGCTAATTTCTACATGGAATACTTCGAAACTGTTCTTCTTCCTTCTATTGATACTCGTCCCACTCTCTGGCTTCGCTATGTTGATGACATTTTTGCTTTATGGCCTCATGACCTTAATCTTTTCCAGCCTTTCCTCCCCTCTCTTAACAATCTGGCTCCTTCTATCCATTTCAAAGTTGAGTGGGAATCTAATTCCCTCCTTCCTTTTCTTGATGTTCATGTTCACAGCTCTGTGTCTGGGTTCTCTTTATCTGTCTACCGTAAACCCATGCATAGTGGCATGTACATTCACTTCTTTTCCTACCATCCTCCTTCTGTTAAGAAAAGTGTCCTCGTCTCTCTCTTCCTCCGCGCTCTACGCATCAGCGACCCTCAGTTTCTTGATTCTGAAATTTCCTTTATCTACAAATCATTCTCTCGCCTTGGTTATCCTTTGCATTTCATCAACTCTGCCTACTCTCAAGCTAAACGAAATTTCTTTCATCCTAAACCTGCTTCCAACACTAGTAGCACTGTACTATGCCTTCCCTTCATATCTGAACTCAAAACTTTTACCAATACCTTTCGTCCTCTTGACATTAAACTCGCCTTTCGACAAACTAACACACTTCGTAGCAATTTAGTTCACACTGCTCCTCCTGCTTCTAATGCTGCTGGTGTCTACTCTATTTCCTGTTCATCTTGTCCTCTCCAATACTTTGGCGAAACTGGCCGTACACTGAATGACAGACTTAAAGAACACAAGAGAAGTGTTAAGTCTGCAGACACTAACAATGCTCTCTTTTGCCATGTGAGGGATTCTAATCATCCCATTGATTGGTCTTCCTCCAAAATAATCTCTCCTGCCTCTACTCTTCACAGACGCCGTCTTGTAGAATCGGCTCTTATACACAATGTACCCAACATGAACTTGAGTCCTGGCTTTGTTGCTGTGGACTCTTCCCTTTCACAGTACATACTCAAATGCTCTAATCTTTCTAACAAACGTGACTTAACATAAGCTTACCCCTTCCATTTATCTTTCTTTCTCTTTCATTTTCTTTCTCTCTTCTCCCCCTTTTTCTGTTCATTGTCTTCTCCTACACTCCCTTGCTATCCTCTGCTTATTCCTATTACCTTTCCTTCGGTGGTTATAATGGGAGCTGCCTCGTATGGGCCAATAGGCCTTCTGCAGTTCTCATTATTACTACTATTCTCTACACCTTACTTTCCTCCTCACCTCTCTCTTGCCTATTTATTCCCGTTCTCTACCTCCTCATCACAAGCGACTTGAGAATGGTCCAGGACGGACCGAAACGTCGTCGTCCCTTCAACTTCTAGTGTGTGGTCTGGTCAACATTCTTCAGCCACGTTATTGTGACTCTTCGCCTGCATAGCATAAATGGAGTCAAGTCAGAGTGGGAAAATGTTGTAAGTGGAGTGCCTCAAGGCTCTGTCTTGGGACCTCTGTTGTTTATAATATATATAAATGATTTAGATTCAGGTTTGAGTTTGCAAATTTTTGCAAATTTGCCGATGATACGAAAATCGGTAGGGAAATTAATTCGGAGGAGGACTCACTATCACTTCAAGTTGATCTAGATAGGGTTTAGAAATGGTCAAAGGATTGGCAGATGCAGTTTAATGCTGATAAATGTAAAGTTCTGAGGCTAGGTAACGATGATAGAGTTACAAGATACGGATCCCTCGATTGTTTCAAGCGAGGGTTGGACACGTATATGAGTGGGATTGGGTGGTTATAAATAGGAGCTGCCTCGTATGGGCCAATAGGCCTTCTGCAGTTACCTTTGTTCTTATGGTCTTATGTTAGGCGTACAATATGCGCATTATATGTCCATAGTGTAACTCTTAGGCATAAAATATACCCATTATATGAGCATGATATAACTTTTAGGCATTCAATATACACTTTGTATTTGCACAGTGTTACTTTTAAGCGAACAATATGAGTGTTATATGTCCATGGTGTAACTTTGAGGCATACAATATGCGCGTTATATGTCCATAGAGTAACTTTTAGGCGTACAATATGCGCATCGTATGTCCATGATGTAAATTTTATGTGAATAATATGCTCATTATATGTCCATGGTATAACTTTTATGACCATGGTGAAACTTTTTACCGTACAATATTCACGTTATATGTCTATTGTGTAACTTTTAGGCGTATAATATGCACGTTATATGTACATTGTGTATTTTCTATGAATACAATATGCGCAATATATGTCCATGGTGAAAATTTTATTGATATAATATGTGCTTTATATGTCCATGATGTAATTTTTAACGTACAATATGCGTTTGTCCATTGCGTAACTTGTGTAACTTTTATGCATTCAATATGCATGTTATGTGTCCATGGCGTAACTTTTAAAAATATGCTTGTTATATGTCCCGGTGTGTAATTTTTATGCATACAATATGTACATTATATATCCGTTATGTAAACTTTAGGCTTACAATATGGGCATCATATGTCCATTGTGTAACTTGTATGCATACAATATGTGCGTTATATATCCATGGTGCAACTTTTAGGTGTAGAAAATGCACATTATATATCCATGTCAGGAAACCCGACACCATTCACTAGTATTAAATACAACAGGCAGATAGTACTGCTGCTCTGTTTTACATACAAGTTAACCCATAGGAAATATAGCACAGTGGAAATTTCCAACAATAGAAAACGAGATATTATTGCAACAGAGTGCTATAAATTCACCAGCTATTCTGTCTGGAATTATTTTTCATACCGTAGTCATTGGACTTATTAACATCATAATAACATCTTATTTGAATTAACTTAGCTATCAGTATCAAAAGAGAGTAAATGGGACGTTTCTACCTATTATTCACATCTGGACAAGGAGAGCCAGGCGTCAGTGGTGGGAGAGGTCAGCCATTGTTAAGACTGAATCGCTGTGGAGCAAATTTAGCTCCTATAATTTTCCCTTCGATGAAGTGTTATGGAGATCAAATTAGTGCTTCACAATCATCAACAAGCAGTTAATATCTAAACAAGGGAAATGTCTTTCCAAAATCCTATTTAGTCATTATTGCCAGTAATGTTAGGTAAATAGGATTAATTCCGGTTAGGACATGAGGCAATGACTCGATACAGGTAATTAATCCTTAGTCCTTATCTAATAACATAACAAATGTTTCATTTGATATAGCTGTCATATATTAGGATTCCGGCTTTACAGCTAGTGCCCTTTGACAGGAATATTAGAAGATGAAGCAGTAGAGTTGCTTGGTGCACTAGTACAGGGGCGGAGATGCTAGCTTCTACAACGAAGAATATTTGGTGTCTTCATCCATGTTTATACCTGGTGGACTAAGCCTGCTGTAAAATATGATAAGGCCTCATAATTTTATTACTAATATATGTAGTTTAATACTGTAGTTTGATTGGCTGCATATATATAAATTCAATATAACCCCCCTAATGTTCATGGAATTCATTTGTGAGAATATTGCAGCAATACAATCCACTAAACATCACACACATTGTTATCGAAATATATAAATTCATATAATATAAATTCTATAAAAATTCTAAATAAATTAAATCAATATAAATCTCACAGGTCGGTTCCCACAGTCCACGGTGTAACTTATACGTGTACAATATGTACATTGTATGTCCATGGTGTATCTTTTATGCCTACAATATGGGCGTTATATGACCATTGTGTAACTTATATGCATACAATATGCACGTTATATGTCCATTGTGTAATTTCTATATATACAATATGCACGTTATATGTCCATGGTGTTTCTTTTATGTACACAATATGGGCTTTATATTTCCATGGTGTTAATTGTAAAACTTCAATATGCCCGTTATATGTCCAAGGTGAAACGTTTAGGTGTACAATATTTGTGTTTTATGTCCCATTGTCTTTTTTTATGTGTACAATATGCACATTATATGTCCATTGTGTTTTATGCACAAAATAAGGGCGTTATATGTCTATGGTGTAACTTTTTGACGTACAATATACGCATTATATGTCCATGGTGAAACTTTTATGTGTACAGTATACGCATTATATGTCCATGTTGTAACTTTTCAGCGTACAATATACGGATGATATATGTCCATTTGTGATATCTTTTTCTACATTTAATATACAACATTGGTCCTTTATATTTTTTTTCATGTTTAACTTTGAGGCTACAGATGGCGCCTTTTGTGTTTATTGGTGTAACTTTACGCGAACATTATGTAATTTTTAAGTTATAATTTGCGCAGCAAAGGTTACCCATGGGTATAATTTTAAATTGTACAATATGGTGCATTATATTTCCATGGTGTAACTTTTATGTGTACAATATGCACATTATATATCCATTTATTTCCGTCTACTGCGTACAATATCTGCATTATATGTCAATTATGCACATTTAAATGCATACAATACTCTTATATGTCTATGTAAAACTGTTTATGACCTTGGTGTAATTTTTTGGCGTACATATGCGCGTTATTTCCCATATGTACTTTAGACGTTCAATATGTTCGTCATATGTAATAGTGGTAACTTTAGGCCTACATAGTATTGTTATATGTCCATGGTGTACTGTTAGGCAGACAAGAGGTGCATTAAATGTCCATGTAACTTTTTATGTGTCATATATGTGCAATCTATACATGGTGTTCTTATGAAAACTATGTGCAATATATGTCCTATGTCACTTAATGTATATAATATGCGCTTATGTGCCGGGGGTACTTCTATGCGTACAATATGGGCGTTATATATCTCCTGTGTAACATTTTATGTGTACATATTTTCTTGTCCATTGGGTAACTTGTACACTTATAACTTTGGCTTACAATTGACCTATATTCTATTGGTGTAACTTGTATTGCAATAAAATATGTAAAGCATTTATGTACATGTGAGTAACTTTTTGGTGTAACATTTAGGTGTGCAATATGTGGACTAAAGGTCTATGGTTCACTTTAGGCTTATAATCTGCATTATATGTCCTTGGTGTAACTTTTAGGCATAAAATGTCCATGGTGTAACTCTTAGGAGTACAATATGCATTATATGTTCATTGTGTAACTCTTAGGAGTACAATATATGCATTATATGTTCATTGTGCAACTCTTAGGAGTACAATAGGCGTTGTTTATCTTAACATGGTGTAATTTTAGGCATATCATATACCCCTAGAGTCCATTGTGTAAATTTCATCAGTAGAATTTGCATGTTATATGTCCATTGTGTAAATTTTATGCAAACAATATGCGCATTATATTCCTGGTTCAGTTTAGTTGTCCAATATGTGCCTTGTTCATTGTGTACTTGGGAAATTTTAATCAGACAATATCGCGTAGTGTCCATTGTGTCTTTTTCCGCGTTAAATATGGGGTTTTTTTGTGTTCTTATCCCATTGTGTAACTTTTTATGCAATATATGGCATTATTTTGTTCCATGCGTGAACTTTCGAACATATAAAAGGTGCGTTATATATCCATAGTATAACTTTTAGGCATACAATTGCCATTATATTACATTGATACTTTATGCATTCAATATGCGTGTTTATGGGCCCACAGTGTAACTGTTTATTCATACAATAGGCACATTATAGTCCATGGTGTACTTTTTAGGCGTACAATGTACGCATTATATATCCAATGTGAATCATTTATACATAGAATATGAGTGTTATATGTCCACAGTATAACTTTTATCATACAAATGGACGTTATATGGCCACGGTGTAAGTCCACAGTGTAATATTTAGGCATACAATAATCGTGTTATATCCATGGTGTAACATTTGTGCGTACAATAGGTGCATTATATGACCATAGTGAACTTATGTCCAAGGATCACTTTAATTGTACAATATGCGCGTTATATTTACATAGCGTGACTTTTTAGGCAAACACTATGTGCATTATATGTCCATTGTGTAAATTTTATGCATACATATGCACGATATATGTCCATTCTGTAACTTTTATGCATACAATGCGCATTACATGCAAATTGTGTAACTTTTAGCGGAACAAAATTCGCTATATGTGTCCATTGTGTAACTTTTATGCGTACATTATAATGATATATGTTCGATAATTAACTTTTATGATACAATATGCGCGTTAGTATTTCCATGGTGGTAATTTTAGCCACATATGGGTTTTAGATATAGATGGTGGAACTTTTTAGGCATACAATATGATGCATTATATGTCCATTGAATAACTTTTATACGTTAATATGCGTGATATAATCTGATGGTGTAACTTTTGGCTTACAATATTCGGTTATAGTCCATAATGAACACTTTAGGCATCCAAATTGGTGTTGTAGGCACGTGGAATGTCACTGCTTGGCAGACATAATTCGTTATGGTTATGGTGGCAGTGTTATGCTTACAATATGCGCATTATATGTCCATGAGGGGTAACTCTTTGGGGTACCATATACGCTTTATATGTCTATTGTTTACTTTTCGGCGTTTCATGTGCATTATATGTCCATAGTGTAAATTTTATGCATACAACATCCGTTAGATTGTTCATTGTGTAACTTTTATGAGTACAATATGCACTTTATGTGTCCATGGCGAAACTTTTATGTGTACAATATGCACATTAAATGTAAATGGTGTAACTTTTATGCATACATTATGTGCATTATATGTACAAGTATAAATTTTTGGATACAATATGAAAATTATATGTACATGGTGAAATTTTTATGACCATGGTGTAGTTTTTTTGGCATACAATACTTCACGTATATGTCCATTGTGTAACTTTTTCGGCGAGAAATATGGCATTTAAAATTCCATGGTAACTTATGCGTACAATATGCGCGTTATATTCCCATTGCGGGAACCGACCTCTGAGATTTATTTATATGAATTTATATTACATTAATTTATATATTTCGATTGCAAGTTGTATGATTTTTAGCGACTGTATTTTTGCATATTCCTCTCAAATCACTCCTTACACATTGTGGTTGCGGATTATAATAAATTATATATATATATATAATA
Organism: Procambarus virginalis; assembly: GCA_020271785.1. Classification (NCBI taxonomy): domain Eukaryota; kingdom Metazoa; phylum Arthropoda; class Malacostraca; order Decapoda; family Cambaridae; genus Procambarus; species Procambarus virginalis. Next base: position 194,449 of record WNGS01002751.1, on the reverse strand, counting down.
TATATATATATATAAATATTATATATATATTATATATATATTATATATTATAATATATATATATATATAATTATGAATAGCTATATTAAATTTAATATTATATATATATAATAGATATATAATATATATATATAGATATTATATATAATATATAATATATAATATATATAGATATTATATATTATACTATCATAACGTTTTATTTCTTCCTCCTGAGCTATGGTCCCCACATTGGCACCAGAGTTGTCCCTCCAAACTTTTTATATATCTATATATATATATTATATATATTATATATATATATATATATATATAATATGCGTCTTATATGTCTTTTCTTTTTCTTTTCCCCTCTGTTTGCGCCTCATCGTGGGGGCCCCGGGAGATACAGAGGGAATGCCGCACTGCACCAGGTTCCTGCCCGACCCGCTGAGGCGATGTATGCCTGGTATCCGCCAGGGGGGGGGGGGGGGGGGGGGGGGGGGGGGGGGCTGAGGCGATACAGAGGGGGGAAAAGAAAAACAAGACAGATAAGACCATATATATATATATATAGTATATAATATATATACGTTTTATTTTTCTTCTCCAGGCTTGGTCCCCACATTGGCACCAAAAGTGGTACCCTCACAAACTTTTTATATATAGTATATATATATATATATATATATATATATATATGTAATAACTATATATATATATATATATATATATATATATAAATGAAGTATATTTTGGTAGCAGTCGTGTCCTGTAGACATAGTACCTCAGAAGTACCACTGACACCAAAAAGTTATTTTGGTAGCAGCTTTCTGTAGACATAACACGGACAAGAGTACCCTACTGACCACCGAGCTCAAAGCGGAAGCTAAAAGCCTTCGTGAGATCAAGGAGATAGTTGTCATGAGAGTCGACAAGTCGCCAATATACGTCATCCTTAAGAAAGATGAATATCTGGCGAAAATGGACCACATACTCTCTGACCAAACTAAATTCAAAGGGTAACTAAGGATACTATTGCCGAATTGAAAACAAAGGTCACCAAGTTGATGAAACTGTGAATGCCAAGAAATCCGGACGCCACCTGCCATAGATATTGGATATAATATAGACCTGGGTATGCGTATGGAATTGTCAAGACGCATAAGCCTGAACACCCACTTCGGCCAATTATCAGCCAGTTACTACCCACACCCAATAAGAAAAAAAAACGACTGCGAAACGACGCAAGTTACGACTCCTTATGTCCCGTGCAACTCATCCTGAATCCCCGAAGGAATTTTGTTGACTTACTGCGGGAACACGGGCTAAAGGGATAAGAGATTGGACGTAGAGTCACTGTTCACCAACGTAACTGTGGATGCAACAATCGGGATGATATTGGCCCGAGTGTATCGAAACCCGGCCTGTACTCCCCTTGACATCTCAGAAAATATCCTGAGGAAACCTCTCCAAGTTTGTACTAATGAGGCACCCTTCCTGAGCCCAGATTGGCACATGAATAAGCAAGTAGATAGGGTCGCTATGGGTTATCCCCTAGGCGTCCTATTTTCAAACTCTACCTGGTACTATTGAGGAAAAGTCTTAGTCGACTTGAACTTGAAAACAGCCATATACTGCAGTATAGTTGAACGAGAATGTTTACACAGGTACTGAATGTCAGACATCTGCATGAGCTGTAAAGAAGCGTGTTTGAGGCAGAATTCCTGTGGAGTTAGGGTTGTGTTTCAATTATGAGATGGAGAAGTATGGGAATCTGCCCTTTCTATATGTAACATTCATGGAAAGGAACGGAGGTTACCACACTGCAGTCTACACTAAGGAAACAAACATAGGAATTTACCTACATGCCACATTGACTGCCCAGATAGGTACAGTAGAGTGTTGTAACGCTTATGTCGACCGTGCTCTCAGCCACAGCTCAGGAATGGAAGCATCGATCGAAGAAATTCTTTATATAAGGCAGGTCCTAGTCAACAACAACGGCTTCTCCAATGGGTTTGTTGAAGACCGTCATAAGAATGAAAGTGAGAACGCCATGCACCTCTGAAGATACACTAACACAACACCTACACCCCCTATTAGACTATTTTAACAGAAAGTCTCTCCACGGCTCATAAAACAGGAAAGGGTCCTGAAGATATTGTTAATAGAAACGTACGCCGTACGGACAAAATCAGAAGATACAATTGAATATTTACTATAAAACCAAGAAAACTGCCTCGACAGAACCTATCTCATTAAAACGTCCTCCAGACACAACTCAGAACGGCTTTGAAAGAGACCATCGTATGCCCTTCAATCCCCTGGGGACTGTAAGCCACAGATAGACTCAGATATAATATTCCAAGAAAATCAACATCTCTTTCCAGGCGATTAACGATTCTAAGCAACAGGGCTCATCAAGGACATATAATCTCTTCTCACAAAAAGACCATCACCAGAGAAACCATAGCAAACAACACAGAAAAAATTGATAGATACAACGACAATAGGCGGCTTGACATCTAGGCACGACACATCAGAAGTGCAACACCGCAATCAACAACCTTAAAGCGCACAACTATATTTACCCACTTCAAGACTCCGCCTCCAATATAAACATCAAAAATATGGGCCAATAGTCCTTCTGCAGTTACATATCTATTCTTCCTGTGCTTATACCCATTGTTTTCGTGTTCTGTGTTTGTTTCTCACCTCACCCCATTCCATTGTAACATGTTACCTCGCCCAAATGCAGGTACAAAAAATTAAAATCAAAGCTGTTTAAACGTTGTTCAGTTATAGTTGTTTTGCGTGTGTGTAACTAAAGTCTTATAAAATAGATCTAAGTTTTACGAAACGCCTCAAGTGTCGCGTCAGACTAATAAATAAAGAATGATGTTGGAGAATTGATTGTTTCATTTACCGTCATCAGTAAAAACAACATAAGGAAAATTGAGAAAATTCGTGTTGAATTATTAATCTTACCTTTTTCGGTCATATTAAACAAAATATGTATAATATATAAATCAAAATCATGCGTCTTATATTCCTTTTCGTTTTCTTTTCCCCGCTGTTCGCCTCAACGTGGCGATACGAA
>WNGS01002751.1:115634-165841 GCA_020271785.1 Procambarus virginalis | reverse complement strand
AACACATATAAATCCTGGGAAATCACAATGACTAGCGACATTATAGCATAAAGGGTTAAATAGTAACAGGCAACTGTCGGCGAACGAAAAATTAATTTCCAAATGTATTAGATGTTTTCCTAAATATAAAGATCGATAGGCTGGAATTTTCTGGATTATGGCCTAATTAAGGCAAAAATATATATATTTTTACACGAACAACAAATATCAGAGCATAGTCAGTGAGTTATAGAATAATAAGAGTGTGGTATTTCATTGTATAATTAGAGATAGCCCCTGGAAGCGAGAATAGACGTAGTTTTACACAAAATAACGTCCAAAAACAGCCGTACAGTCAAACGGCAAATGTTGACGTTCTTTTTAAGAGGACAGGTTGAATATGGAGTGGTAGCAGTGAGGTCAGTGATGAGGACTGTTTCCCCGGTGTAGGTGATGTTAGGCACAGCTGATTTCAATATTATGGACTGAAGAGCCACTGTGTCCCTCAAGATCTTTAATTTGAAACGTCCCTCCGAATCTGTACCGTTGGTAGAGACAGTTCCAGGATACAGGTGTTTACTGAAGAGAGAAAGATCATTAACAGGAACACCAACATTCATCACAGGCTTACCGGACTTAGAAGGAGTCTGTTTGGGTTTAGTAGATTCATTGCTTTTGTATTGAGCCTTCCCACATCTATCTATGGTATGTCCATAGAGTTTGCAATACTTACAATACAATTGTGAGCTCACTTGATCGTAACTGTACCAAGACTTCTTACTGGAAGGTGATTCTGGTATCAGCCGGTGGATGAGGCTGTAGGTGTCAGCCAACTTCGCACCTTTGATGTAGTCGGTTTCTTCTTTATCTGCTAAATATAAACGGACGGAAGGGGGAACACGTCTCAAGAATTCCTCAACTAGCATGAGGTTCATGAGTTCTGCAAATGTAGAGACATGTGCTACTTCCAGCCATTTCATGAAATATCTTTTCTTGGTATTGGCAAATTCTAGAAAGGTGGTGGTACTTGCCTTTAGATAATCACGGAATTTTCGTCTGTAGCTTTCGGTGGAGAGAAGGTATGCGTCCAAAACTGCTTGCTTCAGGGTCTGGTAGTCATTCTCAAACACTAAGGTGCTGAGAGTAACTGCAGCTCTACCTGTGAGATGCACTCTGAGAAGGGTAGACCATTGATCTGCAGGCCAGCTAAGTTTATTAGCTAGGGTCTCAAAAGTGGTGAAAAAGACGTCAATCTCTGTCTCAACGTATGGTGGCATTAACTTACTTGCATGGGAGACATTGAAACTTATGGGAAGACTAGCTGTAGCTTGTTGGAGCTGAGTGTGGTGTGAAGTCTCCAACGCGAGTTCTTGTTTGACGACGTGCTATAGCCGTATCAGCTTGTTTCTTATCATGCTCGCGTTGCATCTCCAGGTGAAGTTTTTTGGCTTCAAGCTGTACTCGCTCACGCTCACGGAGTATTGCAGTCTCACGTTCCTTGAGGGCCACCTCTCGTTCTTGTTCTTCCTTCCTCAAGGCAGCCTCTCGTTCATGCTCTTTTCCTGATTGCAGCTACTTTCTTGATTTGTAGAGCTTCTGTCTGTTGTTGGAGGGCTTCTTTTTGTTGCTCCCGCTCGAGCTTTGCAAGTTCGAGTTTGAGTTTCATAGTTGCCAGAGCATTTTTATCTGCAATAGAATGAGTTTTGTGAGTTTCAGGGTCAATTGTCCCTTCATCTAAGAGGTGATCCATTAATAAGTTGTGCAAGTCATTTTTGTTGGCTCCTTGGGGAACCTCTAGTTGATACTCGTGGGCAAGAGCTTGTGATTCAGTCCTCTTGGCACGACATAAGGTCCCTATTTCACCTGCTGGATCGTTACGAAAAGCTTGGAGACGAAACATGGTGAAAGACAGCAAATAAATGTACAACGAATATAGTTGTGATATGGTAAATGTCAGAAACAGGATAACGTGGCAACTGGTAACTATCCTGTGGAATTTTAATCTTTAACAATTAACGTTAATTTTAGGATGGTAAATGATTAGTCAATCAAAACCGCAGGAAATCTTGTACCCGGTACTCAATGTAAGAGAATAAGGGCAAGAAAATCCTACTAAATAAATGAAACTGATAGTTTCTAAAACAAATGAAACATTTAATTGCTCCAAAAGTGAATAAGGTAGTCCAAGAATGTAGGCATACCTTGCCGAGTCTCTATAGGACATAAGCAAGGGTTTTCCCACTAAATGAAATATGATACTTACAGAATTAGCAAACTTTGTGCTCTGAAAAAAGAAAGCTAATTCACTACCTAAGTAAATATCATCATCTCTGACCAACGTGTAGGGGTGCGAGTGTCAACTTGTAACGAGAACTGCTGCTGAGGTCCCAACTCAGCAACGTAGTCCGTGCTAGAGGAACTATGGCCCTCTGTATCCTCCTTCGCTCGGATTGCAGACGATAGGGTGCTTTGACCTGAAGACAAACCAAAGTACCAGGGTACCACAATGATGATCTGCCGATAATGTGAGAAATATCCTAGGGACAAAAGATGGTAAACACGAGTAATAACACTGAGGGAGGGATGACCAATTAAGAGAATGACTGAGGCCTCCAGTCACCACGTAATCCAAAGTTATCCCACACTCACCATATGCTACTCTCGGAATGCACAATACACACAGCACCATATAAATATGAAAAGTAATGAAAATATTGAAAAGCAACTGTAGCGAAACCAAGTACGCTTACCACAAATTGATGTTCTATTACTAGTACCTGAGTGAAGCTCCTAGGACAGGCCCCCATTAAATGCGACGGGAATGTGTTGAAGTGTAGATGTTCGGCAGTCCTCCAATGGCAGGTGTCAATGCCTAGTCACACTTACAAAAAAAAAAAAGATAGACTGCTTCCCTGTTTGTCTGTGGTAAAGTAAGGGAAGACACGCAAAACACAAAGTATGAACAATGAAACTTTATTTAATATAGAAAACAAATCATAAACAAAGACAATCCCTTGGCAAAGTACAGTGCAAACGAACAAGTCAAAAAACAATATAACATAAATGAATAATAGGGATGACGTTTACTCTACAATAATATAAAGTGAAATGTGAAAAATAATAAGGTGCTGAGAATGTGGCGCTAGCTGCGAGACATCCACCTGATACAGCATATATCAGTTAGTCGTTCATGGCTTGAGAGCACAAGATATTCTGAAGTCAATAGCTGGTTCAAGCTCAGACATCAACTCAGGTAGATGGCGCTGAGGTGCATTTGGCACTGAGAACTCAGAGCCAAATGCTTAATGCACAGACTAGCCTATACCACTAGCTGAAGTTTATAACTTTTTAGACACTCCACCCACCAGGGGACTCGAACACTGGCCAACGAGGTGGCAGTTGTAACAGGGGCCGATACAAAGCACCAGAGGTCTCACACTATCTCATTGCCTGGGAGAGGAATGGAGTTCTGGTTGGTTAAATACACCAGAATTCCTACCTCTCTTATGGCTTTGAAGTATAGTGTAGTGGATACAGCGTACAACTGCCACCTCGTTGGCCAGTGTTCGAGTCCCCTGGTGGGTGGAGTGTCTAAAAGTTATAAACTTCAGCTAGTGGTATAGGCTAGTCTGTGCATTAAGCATTTGGCACTGAGTTCTCCCACATAACAGGGGCCGATGCAAAGCACCAGAGGTCTCACACTATCTCATTGCCTGGGAGAGGAATGGAGTTCTGGTTGGTTAAATACACCAGAATTCCAACCTCTCTTATGGCTTTGAAGTATAGTGTAGTGGATACAGCGTGCAACTGCCACCTCGTTGGCCAGTGTTCGAGTCCCCTGGTGGGTGGAGTGTCTAAAAAGTTATAAACTTCAGCTAGTGGTATAGGCTAGTCTGTGCATATATATATATATATATATATATATATATATATATATATATATATATATAATATATATATAATTTGTGAGTATATACCTCTGGTGCCAATGTGGGGACCCATAGCCTCGGAGAAGAAAATAAAAACGTATTCAGAGGAGACATATAATATATATATATATAATATATATATATATATATATATATTATAATATATATATGGTCTATATATATATATAGTCTATATATATATGTCTATATATATTATATAGAATATATATATATATATATATATATATATATATATATCTATATATATATATTATTATATATATATATATATATATATATATATATTCCTATATATATCTGTACTAAAATCCGTGTATAATTTCGTGATATACGCATATATATTATATATAATATATATATATTATATATATATTATATATATATATATATATATATATATTATATATATATATATATCGTACTAGTAGCCAGAACGCATCTCGGCCTACTATGCAAGGCCCGATTTGCCTAATAAGCCAAGTTTTCCTGAATTAATATATTTTCTCTTAATTTTTTTTTTATGAAATGATAAAGCTACCCATTTCATTATGTATGAGGTCAATTTTTTTTATTGGAGTTAAAATTAACTTAGATATATGACCGAACCTAACCAACCCTACCTAACCTAACCTAACCTATCTTTATAGGTTAGGTTAGGTTAGGTAGCCGAAAAAGTTAGGTTAGGTTAGGTTAGGTAGGTTAAGTAGTCGAAAAACAATTAATTCATGAAAACTTGGCTTATTAGGCAAATCGGGCCTTGCATAGTTGGCTGAGAAGTGCGTTCTGGCTACTAGGTACGACATATATATATATATATATATATATATATATATATATATATATATATATATATATATATATATATATATATATATATACTATATATATATATATATATATATATATATATATATATATATATATATATATATATATATATATATATATATATATATATATATATATGTATATATATATGTATATGTATATATATATGTGTCGTACCTAGTAGCCAGAACTAGCTTTTTGGCCTACTATGCAAGGCCCGATTTGCCTAATAAGCCAAGTTTTCCTGAATTAATATATTTTCTCTAATTTTTTTCTTATGAAAAGATAAAGCTACCCATTTCATTATGTATGAAGTCAATTTTTTCATTGGAGTTAAAATTAACGTAGATATATGACCCAACCTAACCAACCCTACCTAACCTAACCTAACCTATCTTTATAGGTTAGGTTAGGTTAGGTAGCCGAAAAAGTTAGGTTAGGTTAGGTTAGGTAGGTTAGGTAGTCGAAAAACAATTAATTCATGAAAACTTGGCCTATTAGGCAAATCGGGCCTTGCACAGTAGGCTGACAATGATTTCTGTACAGAAATCATTGATAGATACAGCGACAACAGGCGGCTTGACATCTGCGAGGCACTACACATCAAGAAGTCAACACCAGCAATCAACAGCCAATTAACGCACTACTATATTCTACCCACTTCAAGACTCCGCTCCAATATAGAAACATCAAGAAATACGGGCCAATAGGCCTTCTGCAGTTACAGATCTATTCTTCCCTTATACCCATTGTTTCGTGTTCTGTGTTTGTTCTCACCTCACCCCAAACCATTGTAACATGTCACCTCACCCAAATGCAGGTATTTAAACTCTGTTCAGTTATAGTTGTTCTGTGTGTGTGTAACTAAAGTCTTTGAAAATGTAATAAGTTTTACGAAACGCGCTCAAGTGTCGCGTCAGACTAAGAAATAAAGAATGAATTTTGGAGAATTGATTTTTAATTTACCGTCATCAGTAAAAACAAACATAAGGAAAATTGAGAAAATTCGTGTTAGAATTATTAATCTTACTTTTTCGGTCATATTTAATAACATATATATATATATATATATATATATATATATATATATATATATATATATATATATATATATATATATATATATATATATATATATATATATATATATATATATATATATATATATATATATATATATATATAATGTTTACAGGTCTAAATGATCAAGTATGCTGTTATCATTTGTGGGAACGAACTTCGTAACTGGGAATCTGATGATTCACCTTGGATTGAACATGCTCGCTGGTACCCAGAATGTACATTCCTCATCGTGATGAAAGGAAAATAATTCATTGATCAGGTATGTTAGCTAGATGAGGTAACGTGACATCACGTGATTGACTGACTTATTATTGGAATCTAAAAATATTATAATTTATTTTTTAGGTGCAACAGGAAAGGCCGCCTTTTGAGACACATACTTCACCAACTCATATCAATGAAGATCAACTCGATAAACTTATTAAAGAACCAGACATTATTGAAGCAGTAATTTCTATGGGTTTTCCTAAAAATCATGTGATGACAACTTTTCATAACCAACTCAAAGAGAAAGGGATACCTTTCTTTAACCTTGAGTCATGTATTGAAGCGGTCTTATCCCATATGGAAAACGGAACTAGAAAAGCTCTAAATTTGGCTTCTAACCGAGAAATAGAAGTTGAAGTCAAAGTAAGTACTAGCTCACAACATGTGGCACTGACCGAGGTTGATGTTGTCCCAAGCCCAATAACTACACAAACGGAGTTGGCTTCTAACCATGAAGAAATAGAAGAGGAAGTACAAACTCTAAGCCCACCACAAGCGGAAGCTGTAACCTTAATACAAGCAATTGATGAATTAAAACCACCAATGTCTATAACACAAATGGTTCCTGTCCTAAAGCCACCAGTTTCTGTTGGATCTTCAGGTAAAATAGGACAAACATCATTGGAGAGAATTTGTGAGTGTAAGATTTGTATGGATGCAGAGATAGAGCTAGTGTTTATTCCTTGCAATCATATGGTCGCTTGCTCCAAATGTGCATTAGCCTTGTTTATATGTCCAATCTGTAGAACAGATATAAAATATACTATTAGGCCAATTTCCTCATAAGGAAGAATTGTGAACCTTATTATTATCCATGCAATGACATGGTCGCTTGCTCCAAATATGCATTAAATTAGCCTTGTTTATATGTCCAATCTGTAGAACTGTGTATAAAAAAAAACTATTAGCCCAATTGTCTCAAAAATATTATTATAACATAAAACACTACACATGAAAATGTAAAATTAGGAGAAAGTGTGTATTAATTAATTTTACTAAATAAAAACAATAAATAAAAATAACCAAATGAATATATTATTATTACTATTAATAACACTATTTTTCTTAATATTATTTATTTATTTATGGAATAGAGGTGGTGGTGAAAGGGCAAGTGAAGAAGAAGTAAAAGGGGCCAGAGTAGTAGTAGATTTAGCAGCAGGAAAAGGAGGTAGTGTCGGAGGAGGAGGAGGAGAAGAAGGAGGAGGAGGAACAGAAGGAGGAGTCACTTCAGAAGAATTAACTCGGGAAGTCAAGAGCAGGGTAGTAGTACCTCAACAATCCTCCTCCATTAGTCTAACACAATCACCCAAGAGTCAAACAGAACAACATTCAGTGCCTCAGGAACTGGAGGACTATGAATTCTCTCCTGAAACATTATAGTCGATCCATCAAGAAATACAATCCCTCACTAGTCAAACCGAATTATATAAGGAATCTCCTGATAAGTTGAGGACCATTATCAACCAAACAATAGTGTCCCTCAACAATCAATTGATGTTTTCTTCTTCTGACCTATCAACAGAAACAAAATCTATTATCATCCAAACATTACTATCCATCAAGAAAAACATTTTAAAATCTTGATTCTCCCCTTTTATTGAAGACATAAACACGTAATCAGGTTTTTTCATTGTTCCAAAATCCCCCTTATCATATAATCTTAAGAATAAACTCGAAATTGAAAATACAATAATAAAACCTTTTAATAACTTCCTTTTTAATTAAAATCAAGCTTACAAATATTGGTATCGAAAAGATTCTTTTTACATAAATAAAATAGCGCAAAATTGCACATATGATAAAGGGTATTATTTCAAGAACCCAATGGTTTTAACATTTCCATGGAATATTTCTAATATTGTTGATGTTGATACTGATTTGAATGAAATAAATGATGACCAATTAAAGAACCATATAGAAGCGGTAAAATCACAAAATCAATCCAAACCACTTTACCTGAACAGACTCTGGGTATCATGTACCCATGCGGCCAGTCAAGCTATATTTGTTCAGGGATTTTATAAAAATATTTTTCCAATAGAAGATTTTTTATCCCATTTGTGGTAATGAAACTTGAACTTCAAGAAGGTAACAATAAAGTGGAATTTAAAATTGAGGCTGGGAACATTACATTTAATAGCATTACATTGAACATTAAGGTAGAGGGGGAAGAGGAGGAGGAAGAAGGAGAAACTGAAGGAGATGGCAGACAAGTTACAGTAGGAACAGAAGCCCCTCACAAATTAATATTACAACCTGCCATTGGTGAATCATCATCAAGATTAGAATCTTTGTTTTTCCCATTTATAGATGATGTAAAAACTTATAAAGGTCTTGTTGTTATTCCCAAACCTCCATTTTCCTATAACCCAAATAATAGAAGAAAAATTCATAAACTATAAGACCTCTTATTTCATTCCTTTCACGATATAATGTAACCCACTTCAATAATGAAAGTTCATTTTCTGATAAACTTGATTCAAATTCAAATCTCTATAAAGGATATGATACAAAAAATCCAATTATATTAATATTTCTGTGGAATATTTATAATTTCATACCTGACACATACAGAAATTTAAGTGAAATAGAAGACGTCAAAATAAAGAATAGTATAGAAGCATTACAAATAAAAGAACAAAATGAAGGAAAATAATTTTTCATGGACCAATTGTGGCTGTCATGTACCCATGCCAAAAGTCAAAAAATATTTTCTCCGGGATTTTATATAAATGATTTTCCAATTAGAGAAAATTCATTTCCCCCATATGTGATAATGAAACTTGAACTTCAAGATGGCAATAATGAGGTGGAATGTAAACTGTTAGCTAAAAATATTAATGAGTTAGTTCCATTTGATAGAATTAAATTTAATATTAATGTAGAGGGTGAGCAGGAGGAGGGAGGATAAAGAGGAGGATGGTTATTAATTAGTTATTAATTCCAGGTAGAATTTTCTTTTTAATCTTATAGTAAAAATTTAATATTTTCCAAATAAATGATACAGATAGTTTAAATATGGTCCAAGGTAAGGAAAAAAGGAAATATAAAAAATATAATCATATAACATTTAATATAGCACCCCCCCGATACCATGAGCCTCTATTTTTTTTTTTAAATCTTCTTTCACATGGCACTGTATCAAAAGCTTTGCTAAAGTCAAGGTACACAACATCATAATTCTTACCACTATCTACTTCCTCATCTATGCTGGAATAAAAAGATAGCAAATTTGTTAAACATGAACGACCATTTGTAAAACCATGTTGCGACTCATTTATTAATTTATGTTTTTCAAGACGAAGACGAATTGTATGTGCAATTATCGATTCAAGTAACTTTCCCACAATATACGCTAGGCTAAATGGCCCATTGTTTGACGCAAGTCATCTATCTCCTTTCTTAAAAATTGGTACCACATTAGCTACCTTCCATGATTCTGGCACTCTGCCTAACTCTATTGATTTATTTAATATGGTACACAGTGGCTCGGAAAGCTCTTCTTTTGCATTCTTTAAGCACCCTGGCAAACACTTCATCCGGCCCTGGGGATTTGTTTGGTTTTAGTTTTACTATTTGTTTAATTTCGTCCTCCCTGGTAACTGCTGAACTAGTCAAACTGTCCTCATCCCCACCCACATATACTTGTTTGGCTGAAGGCATATTGTTAAGTTCCTCTGTAGTAAATACAAATAAAAAATATTTATTAAAAATACTACTCATCTTCTCGTCATTATCCATTATTTGACCTGTCTCAGTTTTTAATTGACCTATCCTTTCCCTAGCCTTAGTTCGATATAACTGAAAAAACCCTTTAGGATTTGTCTTCGCTTGCCCTGCTATGCGAACTTCGTAGTTTCTTTTTGATTTCCTTATCTCTTTTTTAACATTTCTAACCAGTTGTACGAATTCCTGTTCTAAAGTGACCTCCCCATTTTTAATCCTTTTGTACCAAGCTCTCTTTTTACCTATAAGGTTCTTCAAATTCTTTGTTATCCACTTTGGGTCATTAGTATTCGATTTATTCAATTTGTATGGTATGCTACGTTCCTCTGCTTTGTTTAGAATATTCTTAAATAAGTTATATATTGAATCCACATCGAAATCCCCATTTACGTCACCAATCACTGGGTTCATGTCTCGCTCCTAGACCGGCCCACACCCCAAACCCAAGACATTCCAATCTATTTGACCCAAAAAAATTCTTAGGCTATTAAAATCAGCTTTTCGAAAATGTGGCACTTTAAAAGAATTTTCTCCAACAGTTCTATTCCATTCTATGCTAAATCTGATTTCTTTGTGATCACTGTTCTCTAGCTCACTCCCTATTTCGATGTCATTAATTTGAGTTTTCCTGTTAGTTAACACTAAATCTAAAATACTATTTTCCTGCGTTGGTTCCTTAATGTGTTGCGTAAGAAAGCAATCGTCAATTAATTCTAGAAAATCTTCTGCTTCACTATTCCCTGTTTTGTTCAACCAGTTTATTCCACTAAAATTAAAGTCACCCATGACATAAATACTGTTAGATCTAGATGCCCTAGATATTTCATCCCATAGATGCTTTGCTTCCATTCTGTCTAAATTTGGTAGCCTATATATAACTCCTATTTTAATATTATTTGCTTTTTCGTTTAATTCTATCCAAATAGTTTCTGTGTGTGGCTCAGTTTTGATTCCCTCTTTGAGACTACATTTCAAATTGTCCCTAACATATATGGCTACTCCCCCTCCTCGTCTAATATATAGATCTGTGTGAAATATTTTAAATACATTTATTTGATATTCAGCTAATAGTTCTCTATTTTCTACATTCATCCAAGTTTCGGTAAGTGCAATAATATCTATTTTTTCTGTGCAGACAAGAGTATTTAATTCGTTAATTTTATTTCTTAGACTTCTGCTGTTAGTGTAATATACCCTAAGTGAATTGTTATTTTGAGGCCTTTCTCTTTCCCTGATCATTTTGCCAATTCTTTTCTCCCACAAACACATACTTTTATTACCTCCATCCTCCAAATTAATTCCCATACCACTATCTACTAACAGTTTAAACCCAAACAAACACCTTACCACTGGTTCCAACGAGTTCGCAACAGCAACAACCCCAGCCCTCGATAAATGCACCCCATCACGAGCATACATTTCATTTCTTCCATAGAAGTGTTCCCAGTTGTCTATGAAAGATATTGAATTTGATTTGCAATATCTTACCAGCCGGTAATTGACACCAAGTGCCCTCGACATCCATTCATTTCCCACTCCCTTTCTTGGAAGAATGCCACATATGATCGGGATTCCTCCCTTGCTCCTAACTAATTCAATGGCTGTCCTGAATCTTATTTCCCCGCGCTGGCTCCCCAATATGTTGCGCAAGAAAGCAATCGTCAAGTAATTCCAGAAAATCCTCCGCCCCACCACCCCCTGTTTTGTTCACCCAGCTCATTCCACCAAAAGTATTGTTGTTGTTTAAGATTCGCTACTCAGAACAATAAGTTCCAGTAGCACGGGCTATGGTGAGCCCGTAAGTGGAGGCTCTTTGGAGCCATTATCTGTATCAGTGGCTGATACTAGAGATCTGGCGATGGATGGGGGTCTTCATGCTGGTTTTCTGCCTGGAGGCCTGGCTATACCAGTTATGGAGCTGGTGGGATTAGTGTCGACTTCTAGGTTTTCCGTTTTTTCTTTGCCTGCGACTTTGGCTGAGCAGTGCTGTCGTTGGAGTTTGGTGACGTGGCCTCCATGAGGAAGTCTTGAACCGTGTAGGTGTCGTATTTGTGATGCGGCGCTGGAGCTCCTAGTATGATTTCCTCGTCTAAGGAGTCCGTAACCTCCGTAGTGGGCGTTTTCGTCTTTCGCCTTGCAGCCTTAGGTAGGCTTAGGTGTCAGGTATTACCGTGTAACATGGTGGAGGTGGGGTCCCTCGATTGTTTTAAGCATGGGTTGGACATGTTTAAGAGTGGGATTGGGTGGTTATAGATAGGAGCTGCCTCGTATGGGCCAATAGGCCTTCTGCAGTTACCTTTGTTCTTATGTTCTTATTATATTAATAGGGTATTAAAAGTATCAACGCAAGAAAGAACACGAAACAATGGGTATGAATTGGATAAGTTTAGATATATGAAAAACTTGGGTAAATACTGGTTCGGTAACAAAGGTTGTTGATTTGTGGAACCAATTACCGCATAAAATGGTGGAGGTGGGGTCTCTCGATTGTTGCAAACTTGGGTTGGACATGTATGAGTGAAATTGGGTGGTTATAAATAGGAGCAGCCTAGTATGGGCCAATAGGCCTACTGCAGTTTTCTTTGTTCTTGTGTTGTTCTTATGTTCTTATCACTTGCGTCAAACTATTTACAAGTGGATGAATGGACATAACAAAGATGATATTAATAGGGTAATAAAAGTATCAACACAAGACAGAACACGAAACAATATGTATAAATTTGATAAGTTTAGATTTCGGAAATACTTTGGTAAAAGGGATGTTGATTTGTGGAACCAATTACGATGAAATGTGGTGGAGGTGGGGTTTCTTGGTTGTTTCAAACGTGTGTTGCACATCTATTTGTGTGGGATTAGGTAGTTAAAAATAGGAGCTGCCTTATAAGGGGCCAACAGGCCTTTTGCACTTACCTTTGTTCTTATGTTCTTATGTACCTTTATTCATATGTTCTTATGTTCAATTGAACTTCTGCAACTCCATTACTTCTTAAGTTTTTATGTGAGGTGACCGGAGAAGCTTCATGGAATTATCAGTATAAGAGGAGACCCGGCCAGACGCGTTTCGTCACTTGTCCTACTCTTTCAACACCTGTGTGAGTTAGTCCCTCATCTCTCAACACCTGTGTGAGTTAGTCCCTCATCTCTCAACACCTGTGTGAGTTTGACCCCATCTCTCAACACCTGTGTGAGTTAGTCTCTCATCTCTCAACATCTGTTAATTAGACCCCATCTTTCAACACTTGTGCAAGTTAGACCCCATCTCTCAACATCTGTGTGAGTTAGACCATGGAAAGCATTACTTATGTGCCCGGCTCCAAGAGGAAACAGAGTGAGCATCACTCCAACAATGTCACTACCACAAAAAACAAAAATACAACAATGGATCTGCTGATATACAGACATTTTCCAAAGGACGCGCTGAATTACAGAAACACTGGGATAAATCATCGAAAATACAGGAATACTGGAATAGAGAAGCTTAAATACCGAAAACCCGCAATGAAGTACAGAAACACCGGGATAAATCATTTGAAATACAGAAATCCTCTAATAGATCATCTAAACTACAGAAACGCCTGGATGAATTATTTGAAATAGAGAAACCCTGTAATGGAGCATCTGAATAACGGAATCACCAGGAAAAATCATCTGATTCACAAAAACCCTTTGATGGAGAATCTAAAGTACAAAATCACCGGGATAAATCATGTGAAATACAGAAATGCTCTAAAGGATCATCTAGATTACAGAAACGCCTGAATAAATTGTTTGAAATACAGAAACCCTGTAATGGAGGATCTGAATTTTGGAAACACCAGGATAAATCATCTGAAATACACAAACCCTCTAATGGAGCATCTAAAGTAGAGAATCACGTGGATAGATCACCTGAAATGCAGAAATCCTCTAATAGATCATCTAGCCTAGAGAAAGGCCTGGATGAATTGTTTGAAATACAGAAACCCTGTAATGGAGAATCAGAAGTACGGAAACACCGGGATAAATCATCTGAAATACAGAAACTCTCTAATGGAGCATCTAAAGTAGAGAATCACGGGGATAAATCAGCTGAAATGCAGAAACCCTCTAATGGAGCATCTATAGACCTGAAACACCGAGATAAATCAGCTGAAATACAGAAACCCTGTAATAGAGCTTCTGAAGTACGGAATCACCAGGATAAATCATCTGGAATACCGAAGCGCTCTAAGGGATCATCTAAAGTAGAGAATCACGTTGATAAATCATCTGATATGCAAAAACCCTCTAATGGATCATCAAGACTACAGAAACGTCTGGATGAATTGTTTGTAATACAGAAACCCTGTAATGGAGCATCTGAATTACAGAAACGTCGGGATAAATCATCTGAAATACAGAAACCCGGTAATTTAGCATCTGAAATACAAAAACCCTTTAATGGAGCTTCTGAAAATCAGAAATACGGGAATGGAACAGCTGGGTATGAGGTTAGTTTAGATGATGAAGTTCTCACAATATACCTAACTTTTCCTCCTATTCTCACTTGTCTCCCATCGTTGGAAGGTTTGGATGAAATTTGTATAGACGGACATAACTACCGCCCAGTGGAAGTCAATGGTAAATGCTGTAAGATGTTTGTCGATTCTGGGACAACAAGCAATAGTATAGAACACGGACTTGCATTGAAACTGGGATTAGATAAGAAAGTCGAGTCAAGCATTCTCTGTGATTCTTAGTTTTCGTATGAAAACAAACCCCTCAAGACAAGCAAGTTGAAAATTGTAAAATCAAATTACAAAATGGCAAAGAGCTCATTGTCGCTGTAAATATTTTCCCACCAGAAATGGACAGCTACTTCAGCTCTGAGGACACACTGTTCTTCTTTAGCTTCCCACTGATGACAGAGTATCACGTAATTCATCAGTTTAAAAGCAGTAAATCTTCCATCTTTTTAAAACCTTTGAGAAGATTTACGAAAAGAGGATATGGGTTGAGCAGTTCTCCCTTGCCTTATCTTAGGATAAAGTTTCCATTATTTGCGAAAGACAACTATTGCAGCGATAAAATTGTAGTTAATACTGGCTCCGTTGCTACAACCATTTCACAATTATTTTTGGAGCACATCGGCATGGAAACTTGTCCTCCCAAAAAACTAAGAATTCATGTGAAGGATGACCTTTACCTGGAGGATGACTTGGAAGTGCTGGAGAATCCAAAGATAAAAAATCCTCTAGCTTTAGGCACAACGTTTTTGTCAAAATACTATTGCAAATACTATCCTCATCTTATTATTTATATTACAACATTAATGATAAAACCTATAAGACTTATCTCATCTGAAGAGACATAAGCATAACAGGATAGGTGTTTATATCGACAGTGTTTTTCAAGTATGGACAGAGTTACTCAATATGTATAGTGCAACTCTTGTAAATGTTTTTAACAAATAAAATATATGAACAGTTTTAATATTTGTATTATTTGTTAATATTAAAATTGTAAAGAATTGTATGAATGGGAGAATATTATTATGTAGCAAATGCTAACACCCAATGCAGAGGACGAGTCACAATAACGTGGCAGAAATATGTTGACCAAACCACTCACTAGAAAGTGAAGGCACGACGATGTTTCGGTCCGTCCTGGATCATTCTCAAGTCGACTGTGACACCCAATCTTATTCACATACAAGACTGTCCTACGCTTGAAAGGCTCCTTGTGTACATGTCTGCTATGGCAGGAATGATTAGTTGGGCTCTAATGTCACAAATTGAAAATATTCTTCCCTTAAGGTTATTGTTTTAGGTTTAGCTACTCGGAAATATAATGTCATGTAGCACGGGCTATATGGGTTCGGTTTTCCCGATATCCTTATTTCTGTGATATCTGGGTTAAAGTTTTAAATAAATGGAAAGTTTCCTTCTTTTCGCAACTATTTAACCATTTGTTTTAATAGCTTTATCTTGATACAGAATTAATATAAAATCGGAAATGTATGCCATACATTGACAACACATAAAATAAGATAAATATATGGTAACATGAGATTACATCATATACACAATATTCGTGATACGAGGCTATCAACCAAGATATTGTATAGTTTGAGCATACTCATACACCAATCTCAGTATAATCATACTAGTGTATGCGTGGTCATAACAAAGGGCAAGGGAAGAAAAATCCTAAAGAGTTTTTCAGTTATATCGAACTAAGACTAGGGAAAGGATAGGACCATTAAAAACTGAGACAGGTCAAGTAATGGATAATGACGAGGAGATTAGTAGTATTTTTAATAAAAGTTTTATATCTGTATTTGCCAGGGAGGGGCTTGACAATGGGTCTTCAGCCGAACAGGTCTATGTGGCTGGGGACGAGGACGGGTTGACTAATTTAGCGGTTGCCAGGGAGGATGTAATTGAACAAATAGATAGAACCAAACAAATTCCCTGGATGAAATGTTTGCCGGGGTGAATAGAGAATGCAAGAAGGAGCTTTCCGAGCCACTGGAAGGTAGCTGGTGTGGTACCATTTTTTGGGAGGGGAGATGGATCAATTGCGTCAAACTGTCGGCCGATTGGCCGTGGGTCTGTTGTGGGAGGGTTGCTTGAGTCCATAATTGCAAATACCGTTCGTTTTCATCTTCAAAAACAAAAATTAATAGATGAGTCATGGAATGGTTTTGCAAGTAAGATAAGGAAAGCAAAAATAAACTATGAAGTTCGCATAGCAGGGCAAGCAAAGACAAATCCTAAAGTTTTTTTTTAGTTATATTGAACTAAGACTAAGGAAAGGATACGTCCATTAAAAACTGAGACAGGTCAAATAACGAATAATGACAAGGAGATGAGTAGTATTTTTAACAAATATTTTATATCTGTATTTACTAAAGAAGAACTTAACAATATGCCTTCAGCCGAACAAGTCTATGTGGGTGGGGATGAGGACAGGTTGACTAGTTTAGCAGTTACCAGGGAGGATGTAATTAAACAATTAGTAAAAGTAAAACCAAACAAATCCCGAGGGCCGGATGAAGTGTTTGCCAGGGTGCTTAAAGAATGCAAAAGAGGAGCTTTCCGAGCCACTGTCTACTATATTTAATTTAATAAATCAATAAAGTTAGGCAGAGTGCCAGAGTCATGGAAGTAGCTAATGTGGTACCAATTTTTAAGAAAGGAGATAGATCACTAGCGTCAAACTATCGGCCAATTTGCCTAACGTCTATTATGGGAAAGTTACTTGAATCGGTAATTGCTAATACAATTCGTCTTCATCTTGAAAAACATAAGTTAATAAATGAGTCGCAACATGGTTTTACAAATGGCCGTTCATGTTTAACAAATTTGCTATCTTTTTATTCCAGCATAGTTGAGGTAGTTGATAGTGGTAAGAATTGTGATGTTGTGTACCTCGATTGTTTCAATTGTTGTTGTTGTTAAAGATTTAGCTACTCAGGACGAAGTGTCCATGTAGCACGAGCTATGGTGAGCCCGTAAATCAGTTTGGTTATACATGATAACCTTTTTCCTGTGATATTGGGTCTAAGTTTAAAATGGAGGATTCTCTTTTTTTCCTGTTTATTTATCGCTTCTGTTTTAGTGCACTGGTTTAAGCCTGTTTTATTAACTTTATCTTCGTGGTGGATGTTGATGCAGAACGCTCACTAATGAGTCCCATTCCTCAACGGCTTTTCTAATCATTGTAGTCGCAGTGGAATGTGCATCTAATGCAGCTGCTGTCGTTGGATTAATGTGAGTTTGATGCGCAGGGGTTCAGTAGCTTCACATAGTACGTAGTGAAACAGTGGCGCCTCTGCTTCAGTCACATATGTGACACTCTTAACTATTGGGTCATTACCTCCCAGCAGCAGGTGTAACCAAGCTGAGTCTGTGTATGGCTACTGCAATAAGAACATAAGAACATAAGAACAAAGGCAACTGAGAAGGCCTATTGGCCCATACGAGGCAGCTCCTATTTATAACCACCCAATCCCGCTCATATACATGTCAAACCCATGCTTGAAACAATCGAGGGACCCCACCTCCACCACGTTACGCGGTAATTGGTTCCACAAATCAACAACCCTGTTACTGAACCAGTATTTACCCAAGTCTTTCCTAAATCTAAACTTATCTAATTTATACCCATTGTTTCGTGTTCTGTCTTGTGTTGATACTTTAATACCCTATTAATACCCTTTGTTATGTCCATTCATCCACTTGTAAACCTCTATCATGTCACCCCTTACTCTTCGCCTTTCCAGTGAATGTAACTTAAGCTTAGTTAATCTTTCTTCATATGAAAGATTTCTAATTTGGGGAATTAACTTAGTCATCCTACGCTGGACACGTTCAAGTGAATTTATATCCATTCTATAATATGGCGACCAAAATGAACTGCATAATCTAAATGGGGCCTAACTAGAGCAAGATATAGCTTGAGAACCACACCAGGTGTCTTGTTACGAGCGCTGCGATTAATAAATCCGAGTGTCCGATTTCCCTTATTACGAACATTCATGCATTGATCCTTTTGTTTTAAATTCTTACTAATCATAACTCCCAGATCCCTTTCGCAATCCGCAATCTCAACACCATCTAGCTCGTATCTTGTAACTCTATCATCGTTACCTTGCCTCAGAACTTTACATTTATCAGCATTAAACTGCATCTGCCAATCCTTTGACCATTTCAAAACCCTATCTAGATCAACTTGAAGTGATAGTGAGTCCTCCTCCGATTAATTTCCCTACCGATTTTCGTATCATCGGCAAATTTGCAAATGTTGCTACTCAACATAAACTACAGTTGAGAATATNAGTGTGAGAGCAGACTTTCGTAACTAATGTCGTAAGAGTAAGAGCAGAGCGTCGTATCTCATGTCGCAAAGTTAAGAGAGATCGTCGTAACTCATGCAGTAAGTGTAAGGGCAGACCGTCGTAACTCATGCAGTAAGTGTGAGAGCAGACCGTCGTAACTCATGCAGTAAGTGTGAGGCAGACCGTCGTAACTCATGCAGTAAGTGTGAAGAGCAGACCGTCGTAACTCATGCAGTAAGTGTGAGAGCAGACCGTCGTAACTCATGCAGTAAGTGTAAGAGCAGACCGTCGTAACTCATGCAGTAAGTGTAAGAGCAGACCGTCGTAACTCATGCAGTAAGTGTGAGAGCAGACCGTCGTAACTCATGCAGTAAGTGTGAGGCAGACCGTCGTAACTCATGCAGTAAGTGTAAGAGCAGACCGTCGTAACTCATGCAGTAAGTGTAAGGGCAGACCGTCGTAACTCATGCAGTAGGTGTAAGAGCAGACCGTCGTAACTCATGCAGTAGTGTAAGGCAGACCGTCGTAACTCATGCAGTTAGTGTAAGGGCAGACCGTCGTAACTCATGCAGTAAGTGTAAGGGCAGACCGTCGTAACTCATGCAGTAAGTGTAATGGCAGACCGTCGTAACTCATGCAGTAAGTGTAAGAGCAGACCGTCGTAACTCATGCAGTAAGTGTGAGAGCAGACCGTCGTAACTCATGCAGTAAATGTAAGGGCAGACCGTCGTAACTCATGCAGTAAGTGTAAGGGCAGACCGTCGTAACTCATGCAGTAAGTGTAAGGCAGACCGTCGTAACTCATGCAGTAAGTGTAAGGGCAGACCGTCGTAACTCATGCAGTAAGTGTAAGGGCAGACCGTCGTAACTCATGCAGTAAGTGTAAGGGCAGACCGTCGTAACTCATGCATAAGTGTAAGGGCAGACCGTCGTAACTCATGCAGTAGGTGTAAGAGCAGACCGTCGTAACTCATGCAGTAGGTGTAAGTGCAGACCGTCGTAACTCATGCAGTAAGTGTAAGGCAGACCGTCGTAACTCATGCAGTAAGTGTAAGGGCAGACCGTCGTAACTCATGCAGTAAGTGTAAGGGCAGACCGTCGTAACTCATTATACCCATTTAGAAAAAATATAACAAGTAAATTTAACGAAGAATAGTGTTCGCTGTACATTCGAAGAAAACAAATAGCAGAAGAAGTCAAACACACCACCCTACCCTATGAACGACAAGGAAGACTGTGTAGAAATAGAAACGATCGAGCTAAAGATACAAGAATCGTATAATATCCAGGCGAGGCAAAGATTTGTGAAAGGTCAATACTTTTTCTCATATGCTAAAACAAGACCAAAAACGTTATCAAGCATTTAACCCTTACGCAAGGTAGATGGAATTTTCCCAGATGACAACAAAGAAATCTTTAAATACTTAAGATGCAGTAGGATTCTGTTTTCACTAGCAATGAACATGCTGAAGAACGATAATCCAAACGAATACATCATGAACTTGATATCAACATCAAATCATACATCTGATGCCGCCCTAATAACATTGGACCTTGACGACCAGACCACGCACTAGAATTTGAAGGGACGACGACATTTCGGTCCGTCCTGGACCATTCTCAAGTGGATTGTGAGAATGGCAATCGACTTGAGAATGGTCCAGGACGGACCGAAACGTCGTCGTCCCTTCATATTATAGTGTGTGGTCTGGTCACCATACTTTAGCCACGTTATTGTGATTCATCGCCTGCATCATTGGACCTTAACAATACACAGCATGCCCACACTCTCAGCACTAGGATTAGATTCCCGGTACTCTATATTCATCTAGAATTGCAAAAGACCACTATCATAGATCGTAAATATTATTTGGACACAGCCTAGATATTGGTGTCATTGTAACACCACTATAAATATAAACTAATAATGTAACACACTACTCATGTGTAACACCACCATACAGTACCACTAATGGTTACACTGTAACCAAAGGTACCCAAAAAAATGCTACACAGGATTAACTACACTGCAACCATCTGCCTTGTCCATTAATTATATCAAGCAATGAGGCAAGAAACATTGCTTGACTTGGAGAGTCCTTTTTCTTTAACTGACATTTATTATGTGACGGTTGTTAGCAAACTATATCCAGAAGCTAAGAGGATCCAACAATTGATACAGACGAAAAGTTTAACATGAATTTATTGAGAACAAATTATGAAATTCACCAACTATAAATCCCTACTTTAACACTAGCAATACTGGCAATTGTTACAGGATCCAGATTTGGAAACGTATCAAGGATCACACACATTACCTTAAGACCACTCTCTGCCTCTCAGTCTGGTGGATTCACTCTGTCTCCTGAGGCTTGCCTGATGACCTGCAGCTTCACACTGCCTCTGACACTCCAGCACTCTCTCTCCTAACTATCATATAGGGGTATATACACAACTGAATCAGGAGGAGGGGGGGCGTTTTACACTGTTGTGGGAAAGTCTGGTGTGGACCTGTTCCCAGCCCATTCAGCCTGCTCGGGAACAAGTGTTTTGCAAACCTAAATAGTTGGTCAGCACATCAGGGCGTCAGCTTTCCATGATGTGCAAAAAAACACTCAAGATGTACCATTCAGTTGTTTGTCAAGACTATCGGGATTATTCATAAACAGGAACAAGCTGACTAGGGAGAAGCCAGAAAATATTTCAATTAACTCTAGCTGAATCTGAGGTCATAGGCTGACCTTACCAGGATGTTCCCATGGTGACTCATTGGTTTACTCTCTGCGTGTTACAATACTCCCTAACAACCGTCACGTAATAAATTCAGTTACAGAAAAAGGACTCTCCAAGTCAAGCAGTGTTTCTTGCCTCATTGCTTGATATAGTTAATGGACAAGGCAGATGGTGGCAGCGTAGTTAATCCTGTGTAGCATTTCCTTGGAAGGGTACCTTTGCTGTATGGTAGTGTTACAAATGAGTAGTAGTGTTACATTATTAGTGTATATTTATAGTGGTGTTACATCATCTCAGACATGCTTAAAATAGCAGAGATCACCCCCACTCTCCAAAGGAGGTAGTAAAGCAGCTACAAAAGAATTATTGACCGATAACAAACCATCATAAAAACTCTTGAGAGCTAGGAAGAAAGATTACAAAGCACAAGGATTTACAGCATTTACATAATACTGGAAAACATGGGGTTCAGAACAGGAAGCTTCTGTATCTCTCAGTTGCTAGACCGCTATGATTATGGTCTTAGATCCCACAGAAGACAAACCAAATTCAAATATAATATACTCAGATTTCGTGAAAGCTAACACGCGTGACCATTGTGTTACTGAACACAAAGTTCACAAATCCACCATGTAGTGCTATGTCCACCAGGGTATTATGCTTGTTCCTATACTTTTTCTCATCCTCATATCGGACATAGAGACACAAACTATAGCTTCGTATCAACCTTAGCAGATGACATTAGGATTTTCATGGAAGAAAGACTTTTTCTCTTTCAGAGGAAAGAGCAAACCTCTAATCTTATGCATATCAGGTCTTTCAATGGGCCACAGAAAATAATATGTTGGTAAATAAAAATGAGTTCCTGTGCTATGAAAAGAAACGAAACTGTATTGGGACACTGGGTTTTATTTCTGGGAGCGTTAGCAATAAAACATTTAATTTCATCGGTACACAGAATCAACATTAATTTAACTGAACGCTTTCAGCGATGGACGACAAAGTTAATCCCGGGATTTCAAAACCCATATGAAGAGAAATTGAAAAGGTACAATTTACATTCTATCTGACAGTTACGAGTTACGAATGACTGGATTGAAGTGTTCAAGTATAATAAGTGTTCAATGGGTATAACAAGGGGGATATTAAATAACACACAATAGAACACAAAACATTGGATATAAATTGTGTACCTCTTCTCAATAAATTATGTACACCCTCCCAATAACTTGTGTACACCCTTGCAATAACTTGTGTACACCCTTGCAATAACTTGTGTACACGTTCCAAACAACTTGTGTACACGTTCCAAACAACTTGTGTACACGTTCCAAACAACTTGTGTACACGTTCCAAACAACTTGTGTACACGTTCCAAACAACTTGTGTACACGTTCCAAACAACTTGTGTATACGTTCCAAACAACTTGTGTACAACATCATCTCAATAACTTGCATACACCCTCGCAACTTTTGTACATTTTTGCACTAACTTGTATATACCCTCGTAATAACTTTGTTCACCCTTCTAATAACTTGTGTACACTCTCTTATTGACTTGTGTACAGTCTCTTAACAAACTGAGTACACTTTCCTAAACACATATATAAACTCTCCCAATAAATTTTGTCCACTTTCCCAATAATTTGTACATCATCCCAATATCGTATGTGCACTCTCCCAATAACTTGTGTACATTCTGCCTATAAGTTTTGTATACTCCCAATAACTTGGGTACACTATCCTTATATCTTGTCTACACTCCCAATAACTTGTCTACTCTCCCCCAATAACTTGTCCATGCTCTCTTAATAACTTAAGTACACACTCACAATAACTTATATACACTCTCCCAATAATTGCTGTACACTTTTTTAATAACTTATATAGGTTTTCCCAATAACTTGTGTAAACTCCTGAATAATTTGTGCACACTCTTCCAATATCTTGTGAACACACTCTCAATAACTAATGTGCACTTTCCCAACAACTTGCAGAGCTTGGTTGGCTGACTTAATAAGAAGCACAGTTAATTGCTTCGTGAGTTGCGCGGACGAGTACATCACCCTGCACCACGTCCCCGACGCTGGCTATAAAAATTTGTTCCTCACGAACAAAGAGAAATGGGAGGTTAGTCCAATATGTTGGTGAGTGTGTATGTTGAGTCCTTGTTGAGTGTTTGTCCAATATGTTGGCGAATCTGTAATATAATGTGCATGTTGAGTCCATATAGAGGGTTAGTCCAATATGTTGGTGAGTGTGTAATGTAGTGTGTATGTTGAGTCCTTGTGGAGTGTTTGTCCAATATGTTGGCGAATCTGTAATATAATGTGCATGTTGAGTCCATATAGAGGGTTAGTCCAATATGTTGGTGAGCTTGTAATATAATGTGTAGGTTCAGTCCATGTATAGGATTATTCATATATGGTGGTGAGTCTGTAATATAATTTACAGGTTACCACGTTGTGGGCTTCTTAATTGCTATACTATTCAGGTAATTATAGGTAATTCAGGTAAATATCAAGTAAAACAGCAGACACCCCCAGTGGTGCCACCTTCCCTGACACCATAACAATACCAGTACCCTCAGTAAGGAATAACCCGGACTCGTATTTAATTGTGAGGGAGAAGTTACACGTCACAGATTTGAGAACTACAGACTGAGGCACTCACCTGTCATCATGAGCTCAATCCCCAAAGTGAGCTATAGGTGACTCAATCTTTCCCTCACCTTACTCAGGTGTCCTATCAAACAGTTCCCATCGTTATCTATCTTCATTAAATAACTGGCAAATCTTGTATCTAACCTTTCACTTTAATTAACTGGCAGATCACCTCCACGTTCCTAGGGCCCCCTAGAGCAGGTAAGCAGGGGATGGAAGGCAGGGGCGAAGTCGAAGAGGGGAGAAAAAGATCGGTGGTTCAATCACCGTAGATAAAAAGACTTGTAGCTGATGCTGTGGTTTGGTGGTAGAGTGAAATTTACATGGTTGCTTGCTGATGTGTCTTGCAGGAGACCGGGCTTCTCGTCGCGGTTCTGGTGGTGTTCTTCGCTTCTACTGGTCTTCTTTTTTATTGATGATATCATCAGGCTCGGATCGTTGGTCTTCTTCTTCCTGGGCTTATTGGCCGGTCCGTTGGTCTAATTACGTGTTGTCATGGTGGTGCTGTCGTTGGAGATAGTGTCTAGAAGGACACAACCTCCTTGCCACTTCATGGACACTACCGCAGGTCCTGCATGGACACTTCACCGCAGGTCCTGCAGCAGATGTAGTAAGGTGGAATAAAGGCAGATGACGATGGATGAGAATGAGAAGGTGTCGGAGCTTGGGTGGCTTGCGATACAGTTGCAGAAGGAGCGGGCGTTGCAGCTGTTGGCAACCAGGGAAGGAAATCTTCAGTTGAGTAGGGGCACTTCCGTGGAGATGTTGATCCAGCCGAGACTTCCTCATCCGATGAATCGGCTGACTCATAGCAGAGGCGATGAATCTTGAATTCACCTGAGGCTGACTAATAATAGTATCTTCGTTGAGGACAGAAAGCTGGCGGCTTGACTGAGGTTGACACCGCAGTCACCCTCTCCTGACAGAACCTTGTCATGGTACTTCCTTTACCAAGATACTAGAACTACCGTTCATAATGTAGTGACGAGTTGCGTGTGCCTCACCAACTCCACACTTGCAAGTGACGTTTTAACCAATGACAGAGCTTCTGCTCGTGACGCGTCACAGCCTTGCTCCTCCCTAATTGGCCTCTGACGACATCACCAAATTCCTGTCTCGATGGGAAATTCCCATGTCACCACCTACCTGCTCACTTAATATGTTACTCAGTAACACAAAAAAAATACACCCAAAACCTGAATCTTCACTCTCATGTGACTTTAGTTTATGCTACAGACCACGTTATTCATCAGTTATCAGTCAATATTATTTTTAGATGGGGAATAATTCCCACCCAAGGCAGAATATAGGTCATGAGGCCACTGGGATTCACAATGTGTGAATCCAATATGAGGGTTAGTCAAATATGTTGTTGAATCTGTAATATAATGTGCAGATTCTGTCCATGTAGAAGGCTAGTCCAATATGTTGGTGAAGCCACATTGGAAAAATATGCTCTTTTACTTGACAGAATTTGTGGAGCTACACCTTTCTCTAAGTAGCGATGAGTTGCGTGTGACCTCTCCGACTTCTCACTTGCAAGTGACATCTTCACCAAGCACAGAGCCTCTACACACGACACGTCCTTGCACCTAAGTGGCAAGTAATTACCTTACTAAGGTGGGCTCATGAGCCCATGGCATAGCGAGTTTGCAAAGGAAAAAAGATTATAACAAAGACCTACCAGAAAAGTGGACCCACACTATCTAGCTTATCTCATCAAACTCTTAATCTTATTATTTTATGTGAATGCAGACCCGATGCTGAGTAGTGTAGTGTTGTTAACTGCCGTTGTGGTGGCGTGGGATGTAATATAGTGTCTGGCTCCTTCAGCTCGTGTTGCGCAGGTGTGACATCACACTTCACTAACAGTTTATGGCAAGACACACTTTAGTCTCTTTAAACAATGAGTCTTAATGCTTGTACACTTTTATGTGTAGTTTACACCACCATACAAAGGTCCATGGATATATATTAAATGGCAGAAACTCAGTGGGTATAACAGTGGTGTGCCTTTGTTGTGGTGCTGGAGTGTTTACTCTAGCCACAGTCTAGACACTAGTTAAATCAACACCAAGGTGGGTATAAGCACCCAACCTGTTTTAAAGATCGCTTTATACAATCGTTAACCAAACCTATCTGGTTAAACAATTATTTAATGATTATATATATTTATTTTAGAGTATTACCATAATATGCTTACAGCCACTGGATGGCTATAAGATTCATATCCTGGTATGGAACCCATTACAGATGCTTCCCTGGGGTGATGTTTAAAAAATGGTGGTCATTTGCTGACTAGACATTCTCTGTATCCTGGGAGGGTTTGGCTTTGTTCTATAAATAGCTAGACATGAGCCATGTGCGCTCTCATAGATCATGTAACTCAGACATGTCATACTCTGTGATGGAAATTTTCCACACACTTACCCTGTTGCAATTGAGAAGTATACTTGCCCTGAAACACTGGTGAAGTATACTTACCCTGAAGCCCTAGTGAAATGTATTTTACACAGAAACACAGGAGAAGTACTCTTAATGTGAAAGATTAGTGAAGTATACTTACCCTGAAGTACACTTACCCCTTGAAACGATGGTGAAGTATACTTACCCTGAATGGAGTAGAGTAGCACATTTTCCCTTAAGCACTAGTGGAGCATACTTTCCTTTAAGGGATAAAGGAGCATACTTTACCCTAATAAACACTTTAGGTATATGCTATAACTTAATCTCTAGAGAAACATACTTTCCCTTAAGGACTAGGGAAGAATGCTTTCCTTAAGCGCTCTCTAGAAAATTTTCCCTTTTAATTTCACACATTGATGCAAGGTCAAGTCTAGACGCTGTACCTGGAAGACACAGTGACGATAACTGACCAAAGAAGTACAGTACTTTGTATTTATATTTTAACTTTATATTGTCAGATCCAGTCACTTGCCAAGTTAGTGTGGAAGGAGATGAACAGGTGCTCGGAGAGGCAGCTAATCCCCATGACACAGGTGAGTTGGTTATGGACAGTGTTGTAACAGGTGCTCGGCCAGGCTGCAGGTGTCCATGAGTAAGGTGAGTGGGGTTATGGACAGTGTTGTAACAATTGCTCGGCCAGGCTGCAGATGTCTATGACACAGGTGTGGGAATTATGGACAGTGTTGTATCACATCTTCATCAAGTAGGAAGTCACTTGTCCGGAGACGTTTACTGGAACAGTGTAAATGCAACTGACATATTTTTCATTGTTACACATGTGATAGATGCAGACGAAGAGTCACAATAACGTGGCCGAAGATATGATGACCAAATCATACATCAGAATATGGGGAAACGACGATATTTCGGTCCTTCTAGGACCATTATCAAGTCCTATAAAAGAAGAGATTACATTATGAAAATTGCGCCACCTCAGAGATGGCACGGGTCCCCGCTCATGTAAAATAACAAACAACCTCTACCAACAGTAGAAAATGTTGTTTGTTGTTTTAGATTCAGCTTGTTCCAAAAAGTTCCAAGTTGCATGGGCTATAGTGAGCCTGTAGTGGACTTACCTGGCATAGGAACGGGGCTGCAACTGACGTTGTAGGCGTTTGGAGTGATTTTTATAAAGAAGAGAGTTTTGTTGTTGTTGTTGTTTAGATTTAGTTACTCCAAACAAAATGTCCATGTAGCATGGGCTACAGTGAGCCCGTAATTGAGTTCGTGTATTTGTGATAATTTTGTTACTCTGATAAGTGGGTCAAAGTTTAAAATGGAGGGGGGTTCCTTCTTTTGCCGTTTCTTTTTCGTTTCTGTTTTAGCGCACTGGGTTTAGTCATGTTTTAATAGCATAATCTTCATGGCGGATGTAGATGCACAGTGTTCACTACTGTGTCCCATTCTTCAACTGGTTTTCTAATCATTGTAGTCACTGTGGAATTTGCATCTAATGCAGCTGCTGTCGTTGGATTAATGTGGAGTTTGATGCACACAGCTTCAGTTGCTTCACATTCCAGAAAGTAATGCAATAGTGGCGCCTCTAAATCTCTTCCACAGATATGACACTCATTAACTATTGGGTTTATTATCTACCAGCAGCACTTGTAACCAAGTCTGAGTCGGTGCATGGCTACTGCAAAGTCTTTGGATATCGTTTTGTCAGGCTTGAAAGAGCCTGACAAACAACCCAGTGGCTTGTTCATACCAATCGCAGTGGATTTTCCTTCAGCTACTTTGGCTCTGTGGCGACTTTTGACAGATGGGAGTATTTTCTTCTTGATTTGCTCCTTAATCAATGAAAAACTGGTCCATTTCAAGTCCACTTTCTCTAGAATCTTGACTAGATTATCCGTCCATGCACTTGTTCTATATTGAAGGTTTTTGTGAAACGATCTGTGTATGCTATCATTGATTGACAGTCTGGCGATGGTTCCAACAAGTTTTGTTGTTATGGTGGTTATTCTTTGTTTGATCCTGTTTCCTAAGTCTGGTTAGTTGGTTTCCATTCTTAGATTCTCTTGACTGGTCCATAGAGGTTCTCTCAGCGTTGTTCTGAGGGCATAATTTTGTGACACCTCGAGTTTCTCCTCTTGGTTATCATAGAAGGATGTAAAAACAGGAGCAGCGTAGTCAATGAGTGACCTAACTGCTTGAACGTATTACATTTTGAGTACTGGTATAGTTGCACCATTTCCAAGACTTGTCAGGAAGCGCAAAGCTGTATTTCTGGCTTTGCAACGTTGCTGAAGATATTAAATTTCTTGAGTGAATTTCAAATGGCTGTCTATTATGACTCCAAGGTATTGAAAAGAGGTAACCCACTCAATTTCTTGTCCTTGTATTGTGAGTCTGATGTCTTGAGTTATTTTAACGGCCATTGCTTTAGTTTTATTACTGTTTATTTTACTGTTTTGCTTTCCGTTTCCCCACTGACGATGTTTAGGCATTTTTGTGCATAATTCCTAGTGCCTTTGACATTGATAATGACCACAAAGTCGTCTACATAGTTAGGAAGTTTGGCGTTTGGTAACTAGAGCTTCATGATTTGATCCATGAGACAGATGAAGAGGAAGGGGTCTAGAATTCCTCCCTGCGGAGTCTCATTTTCCAGCCTCTTTGAGGAGGTTGGCTACTACCCGGGATCCAAGCCTCTTATCCTTCTTGATCTCCTGACCATGTCACCTCTATTTCCGACTGCCAATGCACCTGCAGTGATGTCTTCTATGGAATTATGATCAGGTGTTCTTTCTGTTATCCTGATATTATTTTGAGAACTGACGTTGTTATTAATTGACCTGTTCATCTGAATGCTATCCCTCATAACATTCTCCATACTCATAGGAACAAGGCTAATGGGACTACTTACATTCATCCATTTATTAAGATATAATTTTAATTCAATTAGCATCATTTGTCTAGTAAAGCCATCCTCCGAAGTATACCTTTTGTTACCAGCGAAAGTAAATAGAATATTTATTATAACCCCCTTTGAACTACCCCTTCTTTTTCTTATATTATTACTTTTATAGATTATTTCACAATCGACAAGAAAATGGTCCAGGATGGACCGAATCGTCGTCGTCCCTTCCCTTTCTAGTGTGTGGTTTGGTCAACATATTTCAGCCACGTTATTGTGACTCCTCGTCTCCATTATTTCACACTTCTTAAAATCTATATTGTGATTCTCTTTCCCAACTCTAGTTTGCTACAGGACTGTTACCAGCCACGATTCTACATGCTTACTTGTGTTCTTCAAATCTGATCTCACGTTTTCACTCTGTTTCCCCGACATGGACAATCTCTACAAAGTAATATATAAACGCCTCATGGATTTCTATCAACTCCTGCTCTATTGTTAAAAACCCTTTCCATAATTGTGTATGGGGTAACTGAAAAGGATTTTATGTCTTGAATGAATTACATTATAGGTGAGTTTACTTAAAAGAGGATTATATGGAAGTTTCAAAAATATTTTCTGCTCAGGATTCCAAGGCCGTCTTCCAGTTTTAGTGTAAAGTATGCCTTTAGCTTTACTGTGTGCTATTTCAATGAACCAAGAGCTATAATCTAAACTCCGAAACAAGTCTCATAAAAGTTCAGGTTCTAGATAAGAGGAGCCACAAGTCCTACATGCTCTAAGATAAAGTCCTGTGAGTCGGAGCACGACGGACCGAAACGTCGCAGTTTCTTCATCTTCTGATGTGTGGTTTGTTAATCACATCTGATAGATGGTACATTTTTCCATTGTTACTCATCTGATAGATGACATGAGTTTAATTGTTACATATCTAATAGTTAATTTATTTTACATTGTTGCATATCTAATAGTTTGCATATTTTCTGTCGTTATATATCTAATAGTTCACATATTATCTATTGTTACATATTTAATAGTTCAC
Organism: Procambarus virginalis; assembly: GCA_020271785.1. Classification (NCBI taxonomy): domain Eukaryota; kingdom Metazoa; phylum Arthropoda; class Malacostraca; order Decapoda; family Cambaridae; genus Procambarus; species Procambarus virginalis. The sequence goes on along the minus strand of WNGS01002751.1, from coordinate 135,441 downwards.
ATATTTTCGATCGTTATATATCTAATAGTTCACATATTATCTATTGTTACATATCTAATAGTTCGCATATTTTCTGTTGTTACTCATCTAATAGTTCGCATATATTCTGTTGTTACTCATCTAATTCTCATTTTTACTGGTTCGGTAACAGGGTTGTTGATTTGTTGAACCAATTACCGTGTAACATAATAGAAGTAGGAACCCTTGATTGTTTCAAGCGTAGGTTTGACATATATATGAATAAGTTTGGGTGGATATAAATAGGACCTGCCTCGAATGGCCCAATAGGCCTTCTGGAATTACCTTCATTCTTATGTTCGTATGTTCTTAATAGATAGCATATTTTCCATTGTTACACATCTAATACATCGCATATTTTTCATTGCTACACATCTGATAAATCGCATATTTTCCATTGTTGCTCCACCTAATAGATCTCATTTTTTATATTGCTACTCATCTTATAAATCTCATATATTTCATGGTAATACATCAGATAGAAGGCATATTTTTCATTTTAACATATCTGACAGATTGCATATTTTCCATTGTTACACATCTAATAGATAAAATATTTTCAATTGTTTCTTATCTGATAGATGTCATGTATTCCATTGATATAAATATTGCAGTGAGAACACTTGTAACGGCTGTGTGTTGTCAACAGGACGGAGTGGTGAAGGCCTGGCAGCTAACCAAGCCTCGCATCCAAGGTTATGACGTGTTGTTGGTCGACGGAGCCGAAGACGCCAGTGCTGTCATGTTGGACATCCTGCTCAGGCAACACTTTGCCAAGGTCAGCAGAGTCGAGAGCAGCAGGGTAGAGAAGGAAGTGGGTAAAGTAGTAGCGGAGAAAACGGAGAGGGGAGAGAAGAGAGTTGAGAGAGTAAAGAGTGGTAGTGGGCTGTAGAGAGAGGGGGGAAAGGTGTGTGGCCTGATTGATGAAGATTAAGCCACTCAAGAGGTGGCACGTGCCTGAATAGTCGGCATTGTGTGGCCTGGGGAGAGAGAGCAGTAGAGGGATGACTGAGAAAAAAGGGGTGTGGGGCGTGAACGAAGGCACTATATAGAGGTGGGAATAGTTGGAGAACTGCTGAGGAAAAAGAGCTGGAGAGAGGGCAGAGGGCTGGCGAGATGCATCTGGAAGTAAGAGAAAGAAAAGTAAGATGTCGGAGGAAGCTAGTCAGGGAGGAGAAAGGACGTGATGCTGGCTTCCAAGTTTCCTACACATTTCCGCGCCCTCTTACGTAATGCTGGGTACTATTACAAGACTGCATTAAATGGGGAAGGGAGCACCCAGACAGGTATCTTCTTCTTATCTTGAGGTAATGTTGAGATGATTTCGGGGATTAGCGTCCCCGCGGCCCGGTTCTTGACCAGGCCTCCTTTTTGTTACACACTCCCAGGAAGCAGCCCGTAGCAGCTGTCTAACTCCCAGGTACCTATTTACTGCTAGGCAAGCTTCTCTGTTGCTTGGAGCGGCCTGATACCCAGAGCCCTGACACTCAGAGCCCTGACACTCAGGCACCCCAAATTTATTCCCATAATTATAACAATGTAGAAAGGGAGCTCCCAGATAAAGACCCCTAATAAATAATCTCCGCACAGTAACAAATACGAAAAACATGCAACACAAGCTGAGCAGACACCCACACAGGCTGACACTATACTATGTCACGCCGCTCACTGAACAACCGCCCGGAATCATACCAAATTTAATATCCCCAAAATGGGAACTCAGGACTCAATAACCACCTGCTGTCATGTGTTCACACCCTCAAAGTGAGCAACCGGTCCTCCATTGAAGTTACCTTAGTTTTTCTTTTTGTCAGGTCATCAGGTCGAGGATATCAGGTCATCAGGTCAAGGATCTCTTTCACTACGAGCCCTGACACTCAGAGCCCTGACACTCAATTCCCTGACAAGAACAGGTATAAAGTTGTCTAGTTTGCAAACAAGTATCGCAATCGCAAAAACGCTATAAAATAATTTTTTTCGCAAACAAACACAGACGACCAAATGATCCTCCATAGATCGTTTACTAGATTGATCTTTCTTGTTATTAGATAAGCTTCCTCTTTGCCGATAGGGGATCGTTTACTAGATTGATCTTTCTTGTTATTAGATAAGCTTCCTCTTTGCCGATAGGGTCTTCTTGTAAACCAACAACAGAATCATCTATCAGTTGGTCCTCGAATAAATGTAAACTCCTTAAAGCTCCAATACACGAATCTGCAAGTTTACCTCAACAAAATAATCACTTTCCATGAACCACTATAAAGTAATTAAAATAAACTCTTCAAGCACTCTCCCTCTTCAGGTGTCCCTCACTAGGAAGGGTACTTCCCTATCCAGGCGAGTCCACACTAGAAATCTTCTCCTGTAGCTCACAATTAGTTGATCACCGACCACTGTTGAGCAAGCATGTGTTGCTCTGGCCACTATCATGCTGTGTCTTCTTAACTCACTATTATCACTTTATAATCACTACATGCACGACTAATTCATGTATATAAACTCCAAAATAAGATCAAAGGCTCTTACCACAAAATTACTGGAGTGACGTTGCTTGTTTCCCAATGTCAAGATGGCGCCAGTAGTTGACCTCTGTTCGTCGCCCACAAATTCTTCATTCGTCCATCACTATCGACTTCGCTATTATCAGGCTTGAGTGTCGGGTCATTAAACAGGCACCAACTCAGTTTACCTTTTCAACAGATCCCCTCCAAGAATAAACAGACCTCTTCTTAGGTCTACGACAGTAGACTACCAGGGTAGGATCACCCCTTGTCTTCAGACCGCCCTTCTGGTCCCACATGTCGTGACAAATGCCACAATTGCCACAAACCACAATCTTCTTGTTTCAGTAGCAGATAACTACAGATTCCTCACCAAAACGCATTAGTCTTCTCTTCCAATATGCTGCGGATTGGGCTCTCGCTCCTTGACCTTTCGCTGGAAAGTAATGTCGACAATCCTTTACACTCGTCCCATCACCAGCGATGACGTCATCCCTGCACAAGTTATTTCACCAGCGATGACGTCATCCTTGCACACGTTACGTCACCAGCAATACCGTCATCCCTACACACGTTTCGTCACCAGCGATGACGTCACTTCTGCACACGGCACGACACTAGCGATGACGTCATCCTCTTTTCCTGGGGGAATCTACATACTGTCGACATCTATATTATTTACTTTAATTTACTTTATTTTAATTTTAAAGTGGACTGTATTTTAATATTAAACCTGCTACCCACCAAACATTTTTGCGTTTTCTAAAGGTGCTAAAAACGTCATTTCATTGTTTTGGGCACGTTTTAAATTACGTTTAATATATCCCCCTGCTCCATTAAATTGCTCAAAATTGCCTTAATGACTCGACAATGTCTCTTCTGTAATATCCAGCAGTAGTTTTTAATCTGCAAACTATACTAAAACATTTATTTGGATCTTCTGTAGGACCGAGTGACGAATAATTCTCACACTGCTGGATGGAGAGCGGTGAGCAGGATAAACATATCAATTGTGATAGTAGCTCTCCACATATGTCAGTTGCTTAATTTAGAAACTGTACTTGTTTGCCGATCTCAAACCCATTGTTGATGTGACGACTTATACTGAATTTTGTAACTAGCTCATCAAGATTGTAACTTGCTTAGCTAAATGAATTGTGGGGTTCAGTCCCTGAGCCCATTATGTGCCTCGTAACCCTTTCCACTACCGCCCACAGGATGGGTATGGATGTATAATAAATGAACTAAACTAACTGCTGCAGACCGGAGATCAAAGGCTATATGGGGTTCATAACAGAACCCCCTACCACACACACCCATATGTGGTGCTGGCTACCCACTACCATGCACTCACACTCCCTCCTTCGCAGGGGCTGGCTGCCCACTACCATGCACTCACACACCCTCCTTCTTGGGGATGGCTGCCCACTACCATGCACTCACACACCCTCCTTCGTGGGGATGGCTGCCCACTACCATGCACTCACACACCCTCCTTCTTGGGGATGGCTGCCCACTACCATGCACTCACACACCCTCCTTCGTGGGGATGGCTGCCCACTACCATGCACTCACACACCCTCCTTCTTGGGGATGGCTGCCCACTACCATGCACTCACACACCCTCCTTCGTGGGGATGGCTGCCCACTACCATGCACTCACACACCCTCCTTCGTGGGGATGGCTGCCCACTACCATGCACTCACACACCCTCCTTCGTGGGGATGGCTGTTGGGAGGAAACATTATTCTGTTTTATGTGTGTTGCCATTATTAGTTAGGATTAGATAATCATTTCTTTTGTTTGAGGCAATGGGTCAGTTATTGTGGAGTTAAATGTTGGTTGTGGAGTAATGTTCATGATAGGCCAGGGTTTTGGATAAGAAAAGTGTGTGTAAATTTCTTTACACACAAATTTCTTAATTTCCGAGGAGGGGGAGTTGTAATGAACTGGTGCTCAGATCATTGGTTCTCCCTTCCCCCTCTCCCCTCCTTCCTTCTCCCCTCCTTCCTTCGTCCCTTCCCCCTTTCTCCCCTCCCCTTACCAGTCATTCGTCTTCCCCCTTCACACCCCCCCCCCTGTAGCCCATTTGTCAAGGTCCAAGGAGTTGACCTGAGGGGTTGTGCAGCCGACCTCTGTGATACCTTGCGTCCCCACGCAATCCTCCCCACTCGTTTCCCCTCTCCATCCTCTCTCTCCCCCTCTCATTCCCCCTCTCATTCCCTCTCTTTCCCCTCTCAACGGTCCCTTACCCATACCAGGCGAGTCAAGTGTCCCTACCCTTTATCTTGCTGGAGACGGGCTGGAACATAAATTATCAGTTTTGGTAAACATTGCTGGGAGGTACACTAGTTGCGGGTATCCAATACAGTGGTACCTTGTTCCCATCGCACAGCCGGGGAGTACTGACTCAATCTTCAGGAATTCATGTAGCCTTCCACGGCACCTCAGGGAAGATGATTGGCGGGAGATAAGGGCCAAGTCCTTATTGGCCCTAGAGAGCCAGACCTCAGGCCTAAGTGTAAAATGGTTGGCCATTGCCAAAATAATGGGTGGAGCCCTGGGGCTGTATTAGAGGGTGGGAGGTGTAATCCTTCCCAGCAATAAGCTGGTAAAACAAAATTTCATTTAGTGTGTCTGGGGAGTTTTTCGGGACTGGAGGGCAAGCCAGCCCGCATCCGAAGGGGCTGAGGGCCGCCATCAACATCTGGGCCACAGGGTGCGATTGAAGGTAGTGTGCTCCTACGTTATTGCATATTGGTGCTTGCATTTCCATTGCCTCTTTTATTTTGGTAGATGTTATTAGAGTAGGCTATATGTCAATTGTGATTTAAATATACAGTTACAATAATAACATAATTGTTAATTTCATCTTGGTGAGTTATCTGTCCCCTGGTGTTAATATATGGCATTCATGCGATTTTCATGTGCTGTGTTAGAACTTCCCTGTGTTTCTCCATTCTTAGGAATAATAAAGTAAAGCGAGAGCCTCCCCCGTTCAGTTCAATAAGACTAAAGTAATCCATTCAATTTCAATCACTGGTCCGTTGAGTTCCCTGATTATCGAGTCCCTTCCTTCCTGGGGACCGATAATTATAGACACATTCATTCATTTGGAAGGTGGTGGCAGTGTATAAGGTAAGAAGATTAATAGTCCCTTTCCTTGTGATATTCCTCATTTAATATTCAGCTTATATTCGTGACAGTCCAGCGAGGGGTCATGCTGGTCCGTTATTAGTGTTTGCTGGTTATTAAGTGTGGACAGAGATATTACATTACAATAAATGATTTAATAATATTTCAAGGGTAGAGAACGTTACAACGGAAATATTGCCATTACAAGGGTATAGCAGCAAAATGGTAGAGAACATTACACTATCCGTAAGTGGTGCTGGCTGCCATCTACCCTATATTTCGTCACCCTTCCCTTACGAGGCGCCGGCTGAAATCTCACCTAAAACTTCTGTGCGCATGCTGTCATCCCTTGACCGTTGATATTGAATTGAGGTGTTGTTTATTTTTCAGGTGTTTGTGGGAGACTCTTACCAGCATCTGGGCCCCTCCCGAGGGACAGTCAGCGCCTTCGATAAGGTGACATCCACTCACAAGTTTTACCTCAGCCAGTCCTTCAGGTTCGGCCCCGAGGTGTCGTATGCAGCACAATGTGTTCTGGAGTCCGTCTATGGGGTTTGCAACCGGACTGTTGTCGGATCAAGAAAAAAAGACTCATTTGTCCATACTCCAGATCCTCGAGTTTTTGACCCAAACTCAAAACTCAAAAGGGCTTACATAGCAAAGTCAAATTTTGAACTTTATAAAATAGCCACGGAAATATGTGAGGATTGTGAGTATATAGCAGCATCCATGACATTTGCTGGTGGGATGAGTAAGTATGGATATGACGATGTTATGGACATATATAATTTATATCTAATTCAGGAGGGGCTCGCCACGAGAGAAACAATAAATATTCAGAACCCATTAGTGGCCAAGTTCGAAACAATAGCCAGCCTAACAACCTTTGCTAAATCTGTTGAAGACCAGGATTTGCAGTCCAAAATTATGATGTTCCATTACAGTGGGTCTCGGACACCCAATCACGTAACTCTGCTCACTCAGAGGTGCGGCACAGCGGCATCGGAGGCAGACATCACCTTCAGTACAATTGGCATGGCCAAAGGCCTAGAATGGGACTGGGTTATATTGAAAGATGACGCTCCCTTCAATACCATTAGGTTATCTCCAGAGCGGAGGCTGCTTTATGTGTCATTGACGCGAGCTAAGAAGTTCTTGACCATCAACAGTGACGTTCTCTATGCCATCCTTCGCGCCCGGGACCAGCTACAAGTGTTAGTAGCGAGGGAGAGTGTTGAGGAGAATGTTAAGTGTCTGCAGTGCCACGCCCCCATCATCGGCTCACCCTTCCCGCTACTAATTAAGGTACCCTCGCATTTATTTTTTATATTAACTTCCTTTATAATTTTGGCTCAGAAGTAATATATATTAGTTAGGCGTTTTGTGTAATATATTACTGCTGGCTTTCAAAATAGTGATGGTATATGACTAGGTATATCAAGTATACAGAGGAAAGTTGTCACATATATATGTGAACATACGTAATTTTGTATGTAATTTTCAGGTACTGCCATACTCCATACCTAGTTATGGTGACCGGTTTCATGAAGGGTATTTATGCCCCAAGTGTACGATATGGGGATGTTCCAGAGTCCCTGTGTGAGTAACCGTTCTTAGTTGTGTCGTGAGTTATTAATGGGTAATTTTGCTGTTAATGATCCATTCTCTTGTTAGTGGTTTATTATGCTGTTATGTTCATGTAGTAGTTGGTTGTTCATTTATTACATTACACAGCCCGATACTGGACCCACATTACCACTGTTCACTTATCATGATGCACAGTGTTCACCTAGCCATGATGCAAAGTGTTCACCTAGACATGATGTTCAGTGTTCACCTATCTATGATGCACATTCTTCACTTATTTATGATGCACAATGTTCACCTATTTATGATACATAATGTTCACCTTGCCTTGATGTACAGTGTTTACATATCTATGCTGTTCAGTGTTAACCTCTCTATGATGTACAGAGTTCACCTATCCATGATGTTCAGTGTTCACCTATCTATGATGCACATTCTTCACTTATCTATGATGTACAGTGTTCACCTAACTATGATACATAATGTTCACCTAGCCTTGATGTACAGTGTTTACATATCTATGCTGTTCAGTGTTAACCTCTCTATGATGTACAGTGTTCACCTATCCTTGATGTTCATTGTTCACGTATCTGATGTACAATGATCACCTAGCTATGATATACATAGTTCATTTTGTAACAATGTACTGTTACCCCAGTGTATAATGCTAGCACTGATATATATCCATCACTTGCTCTTCCATTTCATCATCAGTCTCCTCTCTCTCGTCATCAGTCTCCCCTATCTCCTCCACTTCGCAATCAGTCTCCTTTCTATCCCCTACACCTCGTCATTCGTCACCTCCTCTCCCTCTCTCTCAACTCTCTCCTCTCCCCTCTCTCTCCTGTCTCTCCACTTAATCATTAGTTTCCCCTCTCACCTCATTCTTTCCCATTTACCACCAAAAACGTAGCAGCTGTTTTAGTATTTAAGTTATATTGTTCTTAACTCTAGTAATTCATATATTTTCCTTCAATATTAGTATGTTGTTTCAGCTTCATGCCAGATGTGTGGACAAAGACTGAATACGAGATTTCTCGCCGCTTGATGTTGATCACTGGGAAGCTGCACTTGCCGGTTCCCACCTTACATCACCAGTTACACACCTTATATCACCAGTTAGAAATGATTCAGGTAATTAATTAGAGTTACAAAGAATAGTAAACTAGTATCTGACCTTCAGAGCTTATTAGACCAATACTTGACATTCAAAGCTTGTACACTAATACCTAACATTTCAAAACTTAGTAGACCAATACCTGACTTTCAAAGCAAGTAGGTCAGTTACTAAAAGGTTACATCTCAAGGTCACAGGGGACCAGGTACTGAATGGTCACATCTCAAGGTCATAGGGGACAGCAACTGAAAAGTCACGTTTGCATACAAATACGAAGATTAACAGGGGCAATGGTGTCGAGTTAAGAATTATGCCAGAGAGTATAAATGTTAAACAAGTGTTTAAGTTACTAATACTTTTCATATATAATTTTCACGCCAGATACAACCTTAAGGAGTTAACTTTCACCATCAAAATAGTATATGGGCTAGTTTATTTAGACATGAGAACCATGAGGGAATGCCACTTTGTGGTCGCCCCAGATCCACCTTTCTGCCTAGAGGGACTCTGCTCGACCTGATAGTCTTGAGATTGATTGATTGTTGCCGCCGGAGGCGGCTAGTTTATTGTGCATACAAACCTGTGGCCTTCACGATCTCTGCTCGACTCTCTGGACTTTAGGGACCTCGCTCAAACCGCTGTGCTTGAGGGTCTCTGCTCGACCCAATGTGTTCGTACCACCTCGCAGTGGATCTTCCTTCAGCTACTATGTCTCAGTGGCGACTTTTGACAGATGGGAGTATTTTCTTCTTGATTTGCTCCTTAATTTGTGAAAAACTGGTCCATTTCAAGTTCACTTAACCTGGTTACCTGGTTGATGGGGTTCTGGAAGTTCTTCTACTACCCAAGCCAGGCCTGAGGCCAGACTTGGCTTGTGAGAGTTTGGTCCACCAGGCTGTTGCTTGGAGCGGCCCGCAGGCCCACATACCCACCACAGCCCGGTTGGTCAGGCATTCCTTGAAGGAAACAATCTAGTTTCTTCTTGAAGATGTCCACGGTTATTCCTGTAATATTTCTGATGCTCGCTGGGAGGACGTTGAACAACTGCGGACCTCTGATGTTCATACAGTGCTCTCTGATTGTGCGCATGGCACCTCTGCTCTTCACTGGTTCTATTCTGCATTTTCTTCCATGTCGTTCACTCCAGTACGTTGTTATTTTACTGTGCAGATTTGGGACCTGTCCCTCCAGTATTTTCCATGTGTATATTACTTGGTATCTCTCTCGTCTCCTTTCTAGTGAGTACATTTGGAGAGCTTTGAGACGGTCCCAATAATTTAGGTGCTTTATCTCGTCTATGCGTGCCGTATATGTTCTCGGTATTCCCTCAATTTCAGCAATTTCTCCTGCTCTGAAGGGGGAAGTGAGTACTGAGCAGTACTCAAGACGGGACAATACAAGTGATTTGAAGAATACAACCATTGTGATGGGATCTCTGGACTTGAAGGTTCTCGTAATCCATCCTATAATTTTTCTGGCTGACGCAATACTTGCTTGATCATGATTCTAGAGAAAGTGCCAGTAGCACTTTCTCTAGAATCTTGACTAGATTATCCGTCCATGCACTTGTTCTATATTAAAGATTTCTGTGAAACGATCTGTGTATGCTATCATTGATTGACAGTCTGGCGATGGTTCGAACAAGTTTTGCTGTTATGGTGGCTATTCTTTGTTTGATCCTGTTTCCTAAGTCTGGCTAGTTGGTTTCTATTCTTAGATTCTCTCGACTCGTCCATATAGGTGCTCTAAGCATTGTTCTGAGGGCATAATTTTGTGACACCTCGAGTTTCTCCTCTTGGTTATCATAGAAGGATGTAAAAACAGGAGCAGCGTAGTCAATGAGTGACCTAACTGCTTGAACGTAGTACATTTTGAGTACTGGTATAGTTGCACCATTTCCAAGACTTGTCAGGGAGCGCAAAGCTGTGTTTCTGGCTTTGCAACGTTGCTGAAGATATTAAATTTCTTGAGTGAATTTAAAATGGCTGTCTATTATGACTCCAAGGTATTGAAAAGAGGTAACCCACTCAATTTCATGTCCTTCTATTGTGAGTCTTGAGTTATTTTAACGGCCATTGCTTTGGTTTTATTCCTGTTTATTTTTACTGCTTTGCATTCCGCTTCCCCGCTGACGATGTCTAGACATATTTGTGCATAATTCCTGGTGCCTTTTACATTGATAATTACCACAAAGTCGTCTGCATAGTTAGGCAGTTTGGCGTTTGGTAACTTGAGCTTCATGAATTGATCCATGAGACAGTTGAAGGGGAAAGGGTCTAGTATTCCTCCCTGTGGAGTCCCATTTTCCAGCCTCTTTGAGGAGGTTGGCTACTACCCGGGATCCAATCCTCTTATCCTTCTTGATCTCCTGACCATGTCACCTCTATTTCCGACTGCCAATGCACCTGCAATGATGTCTTCTATGGAATTATGATCAGGTGTCTTTTCTGTAATCCTGATATTATTCTGAGAACTGGTGTTGTTATTAATAGACCTGTTCATTTGGATGCTATCCCTCATAACCCTCTCCATGCCCATAGGAACAAGGCTAATGGGACTACTTTCATTCATCAATTTATTAAGATATAATTTTAATTCTCTCTCCCTAAATTCTCTGTCTCTCTCTGTCTCTGTCCCTCTCTGTCTCTCTCTCTCCACTTCGTCATTAGTCTCCCCTCTCGCCCCATTCCTTCCGATTTACCATCAAAAACGTAGCAGCTGTTTTAGTATTTAAGTTATATTGTTTTTAACTCTAGTAATTCATATATTTGCTTCAATAATAGTATGTTTTTTTCAGTTTTACGGGCTATAGGTTGTGGATAAAGATTGAGCACAAGATTGCTCCCCGCTTGATGTTGATTACTGGGAAGCTGCACTTGCCGGGTTCCACCTTATATCACCAGTTAAAAATAGTTCAGGTAATTAATTAGTTACAAAGACTAGTAAACTAGTATCTGACCTTCAGAGGTTATTAGACCAACACTTGACATTCAAGACTTTGTACACTAATACCTAACATTTCAAAACTTAGTAGACCAATACCTAACTATCAAAGCAAGTAAGTCAGGTACTGAAAGGTTACATCTCAAGGTCACAGGGGACCAGGTACTGAATGGTCACATCTCAAGGTCATAGGGGACAGGAACTGAAAGGTCATATCTCAAGGTCATAGGGGACAGCAACTGAAAGGTCACGTTTGTATACAAATACGAAGCCTTATTGACACAAGCCTTATGAACCCTTATTGACACAAGAGGCAATGGTGTCGAGTTAAGATCTATGCCAGAGAGTATGAATGTTAAACAAGTATTTAAATTACTACTACTATTCCATATATAATTTTCATGCCAGATACAACCTTAAGGAGTTAACATTCATCAACAAAATAATATATGGGCTAGTTTATTTAGACATGAGAACCATGAGGGAATGCCACTTTGTGGTCGCCCCAGATCCACCTTTCTGCCTAGAGGGACTCTGCTCGACCCGATGGTCTTCAGAGACTACACACAACCCTGTGGCCTTCATGATCTCTGCTCGACTCTCTGGACTTTAGGGACCTCGCTCAAACCGCTGTCCTTGAGGGGTCTCTGCTCGACCCAATGTGTTCGAGGAACCAAGCTTAACCTCTAAACTACTGGGACCGACCGACTAAAGAGCTTAAATCTGTATTCCCTGGAGCGCAGGTGGGAGAGATACATAATAATCTACACGTGGAAAATAGTAGAGGGGCTGGGCCCAAACCTGCACACAGAAATAACACTACAAGAGACCAGAAGGCATGGCAGGATGTGCAGAATACCCCCGTTGAAAAGCAGAGGTGCAACCGGTACTCGGAGAGAGAATTCCATCAACATCAGAAGCCTAAGACTGTTCAACACGCTTCCACTACACATAAGGGACATAACTGGTCGACTCCTCACAGTGTTCAAGAGAGAACTGGATAAGCACCTTCAAAAGATACCTGATCAACCAGGCTGTGATTCGTACGTCAGACTGAGAGCAGCCGCGTCCAACAGCCTGGTTGACCAGTCCAGCAACAAGGGCAACAAGGAGGCCTGATCGACGACCGGGCCGCGGGGACGCTAAGACCCGGAAGCCCCTCATGGTGATCTCAAGGTAAGGTGTTGGCCTTGAGGGGCCCAGCTCAACCCGCTGGCTTTAGGGGACCCCACTAATCCCATTATTTTTAACTTGAGGGACTATGCTCTACCTTCGGACCTTGAAGGACCCTTCTCGACTCGCTAACGTTAGGGATTGTAAGCCAACCTACAGGCTATGAGAGACCCCATTGAACCTGATGGCCATACGGGATTCCGCTCGACCCGCTGACATTGATGGACTCATATCGACCTGCTTCCATTGATGAAACATTTTCACCCCCCTGGCCTTCAGGAACCCCAACTTGATCTGGTGGAATTGATGACCGCCACTATACTTGGTGACCTTGAAAGGACCCACATGGCTTGTAGACATTGAGGGACTCTGTTCGACAAGGTGGCTATAGGAAATCCTGCTCCAGTCAATGACCTTAAAAAACCCTTATCTATCAAGTGGCCTTGAGGACCAGGCATGACATATGTTGTGGTTACCCTGCGCTGACTTCGGGGGTCCGATCTATTTAGACCGATCTCTGACCACGCCTGGCAAGACCAGTCCTCATGGAGTCTAGGATCTTGACCCAGTGGCCTTGAGGGACCTCATTCGCACCAGTTGCTTCCAACAATTCCACAGGAACTGCTAGCTTTAAGGTACCCCACTCCATCTTGTGTTCCCTACACAATAAGCATTCGTTTGTTTTAAAACATTTGTTAGTTCTTATTACGTTTTAAAAAATGTTATTTTTAATTTTCTTCTTCACGTTTGAATAATGCAAGTCCATAATGCTGTAATAAATAATTGAGAGAGAGAGAGAGTATGCATGAGAGAGAAAAAGAGTGTGTGTGTGCGAGAGAGAGAGAAAGTGTGTGTGTGTGTGTGTGTGTGTGTGTGTGTGTGTGTGTGTGTGTGTGTGTGTGTGTGTGTGTGTGTGTGTGTGTGTGTGTGTGTGTGTGTATTTACCTAGTTGTGCTAGCGGGGGTTGAGCTCTGCTCTTTCGGCCCGCCTCTCAACTGTCAATCAATCAACTGCTACTACTATTTTTTTCCACACACACGCATATCCAGGAAGCAGCCCGTAGCAGCTGTATAATTCCCAGGTACCTATTTACTGCTAGGTAACAGGAGCATGAGGGTGAAGAAAACACTGCCTATTTGTTTTTCTGGTGGTTTCTTGAGATTATCTTGAGATGATTTCTTGAGTCATTTTAGTGTCCCCGCGGCCCAGTCCTCGACCTCCACCCCAAGGAAGCAGCCCGTGACAGCTGACTAACACCCAGGTACCTATTTTACTGCTAGGTAACAGGGGCATAGGGTGAAAGAAACTCTGCCCACGGTTTCTCGCCGGCGCCTGGGATCAAACCCAGGACCACAGAATCACAAGTCCTGCGTGCTGTCCGCTCGGCCGACCAGCTCCCTGTGGCGGTGCCGGGAATTGAACCCCGGTCCTTAAGTCTACTAGTCTAGAGCGCTGTCCACTCAACCACCACCCACACACTGTGAGAGTGGGTGGGTGGATGAGATTCTTCCACTGTGAGAGAGAGAGTATGTGTGAGAGAGAGAGAATGTGTGAGAGAGAATGTGTGTATGAGAGAGAGAGAGTGTGTATGAGAGAGTGTGTGAGAGGGAGAAAGAGTGTGTGAGAGGGAGAAAGAGTGTGTGTGAGAGAGAGAGAGTGTGTGTGAGAGAGAAAGTGTGTGTAATTACCTAAGTGTAGTTACAGGATGAGAGCTACGCTCGTGGTGTCCAATCTTCCCAGCACTCTTTGTCATATAACGCTTTGAAACTACTAACGGTCTTTGCCTCCATCACCTTCTCACCTAACTTGTTTCAACCGTCTACCACTCTGTTTGCGAAAGTGAATTTTCTTATATTTCTTCGGCATCTGTGTTTAGCTAGTTTATATCTATGACTTCTTGTTCTTAAAGTTCCAGGTCTCAGGAAATCTCCCCTATCGATTTTATCAATTCCTGTTACTATTTTGTATGTAGTGATCATATCACCTCTTTTTCTTCTGTCTTCTAGTTTTGGCATATTTAATGCCTCTAACCTCTCCTCGTAGCTCTTGCCCTTCAATTCTGGGAGCCACTTACTAGCATGTCTTTGCACCTTTTCCAGTTTGTTGATGTGCTTCTTAAGATATGGGCACCACACAACCGCTGCATATTCTAGCTTTGGCCTAACAAAAGTTGTGAACAATTTCTTTACTATATCGCCATCCATGTATTTAAAGCAATTCTGAAGTTAGAAAGCGTGGCATAGGCTCCTCGCACAATATTCTTTATGTGGTCCTCAGGTGATAGTTTTCTATCTAGAACCACCCCTAGATCTCTTTGTTTATCAGAATTCTTTAAAGATTTCTCACATAATATATAGGTTGCTTGGGGTTTATGTTCACCTATTCCACATTCCATAACATGGCATTTATTAACATTAAATTCCATTTGCCAAGTGGTGCTCCATATACTTATTTTGTCCAGGTCATCTTGAAGGGCATGCCAGTCATCTAAGTTTCTTATCCTTCCTATTATCTTAGCATCATCATTAAACATGTTCATATAATTTTGTATACCAACTGGTAGATCATTTATGTAGACAATAAACATCACTGGTGCAAGAACTGAACCCTGTGGTACTCCACTTGTGACATTTCTCCAGTCCGATACAATGCCTCTGATCACTGCCCTCATTTTTCCATCAGTCAGAAAATTTTTCATGCATGTTAGAAGCTTACCTGTCACCCCTCCAATATTTTCCAGTTTCCAGAACAACCTCTTATGTGGAACTCTGTCGAAAGCCTTTTTTAGGTCCAGATAGATGCAGTCAACCCAACCATCTCTTTCCTGTAATATCTCTGTTGGTGTTGAGTGAGAGAGTGTGTTTGTGTGAGATAGAGTGTGTGTGTGTGTGAGACAGAGTGCGTGTGTGTGAGACAGAGTGTGTGTGTACTCACCTAATTGTACTCACCTAATTGAGCTTTGGCTCTTTGGTCCCGCCTCTCAACCGTCAATCAACTGGTGTACAGATTCCTGAGCCTACTGGGCTCTATCATATCTACATTTGAAAGTGTGTATGGAGTCAGCCTCCTCCACATCACTTCTTAGTGCATTCCATTTACTAACTACTCTGACACTGGAAAAAGTTCTTTCTAATGTCTCTGTGGCTCATTTGGGTACTCAGCTTCCACCTGTGTCCCCTTGTTCGCGTCCCTCCAGTGTTGAATAGTTCATCCTTGTTTACCCGGTCGATTCCCCTGAGGATTTTGTAGGTTGTGATCATGTCCCCCCCTTACTCTTCTGTCTTCCAGTGTCGTAAGGTGCATTTCCCGCAGCCTTTCCTCATAAACAAAAACTCATGCCTCTTAGTTCTGGAACTAGTCTAGTAGCATACCTTTGGACTTTTTCCAGCTTCGTCTTGTGCTTGACAAGGTACGGGCTCCATGCTGGGGCCGCGTACTCCAGAATTGGTGTTACATATGTGGTGTACAAGATTCTGAATGATTCCTTACACAGGTTCCTGAACGCCGTTCTGATGTTAGCCAGCCTTGCATATGCCGCAGACGTTATTCTCTTTATGTGGGCTTCAGGAGACAGGTTTGGTGTGATATCAACTCCTAGATCTTTCTCTCTGTCTGTTTTATTAAGTACTTCATCTCCTATTCTGTATCCTGTGTCTGGCCTCCTGTTTCCACTGCCTAGTTTCATTACTTTGCATTTACTCGGGTTAAACTTCAACAGCCATTTGTTGGACCATTCACTCAGTCTATCTAGGTCATCTTGTAGCCTCCTACAATCATCCTCTGTTTCAATCCTCCTCATAATTTTTGCATCGTCGGCAAACATTGAAAGGAACGAATCTATACCCTTTGGGAGATCATTTACATATACCAGAAACAGTATAGGTCCAACGACTGATCCCTGCGGGACTCCAGTTGTAACGTCTCGCCAATCTGAGACCTCACCCCTCACACAGACTCGTGTTCTCCTGTTGTTTAGGTACTCCTCTATCCACCGGAGTACCTTCCCTGTCACTCCAGCCTGCATCTCCAACTTTCGCACTAGCCTCTTGTGTGGCCCTGTATCAAAGGCTTTCTGACAATCCAAAAATATGCAGTCTGCCCACCCTTCTCTCTCTTGCCTTATTTTTGTTGCCTGGTCGTAGAATTCAAGTAACCCTGTGAGGCAGGACCTGCTATCCCTGAACCCATGTTGATGCTGTGTTACAAAGTTACTTCACTCCAGATGCTCCACTAGCTATCTTCGCACAATCTTCTCCATCAGCTTGCATGGCATGCAGGTTAGGGACACTGGCCTGTAGTTCAGTGCCTCTTGTCTATCCCCTTTCTTGTATATCAGGACTACGTTAGCTGCTTTACAAATATCTGGCAGTTCCCCTGTTGCCAGTGATTTGTTATACACTATGGAGAGTGATAGGCACAGTTCTCTTGCTCCTTCCTTTAGAACCTTTGTGTGTGAGAGTGTCTCACGCACACAGAGTGTTTGTGTGTGAGACAGAGTGTGTGTGTGAGACAGAGTGTGTGTGTGAGACAGAGTGTGTGTGTGTTGAACAGAGTGTGTGTGTGTGTGAGACAGAGTGTGTGTGTGTGAGACAGAGTGTGTGTGTGTGAGACACAGTGTGTGTGTGTGAGACAGAGTGTGTGGGTGTGTGAGACAGAGTGTGTGTGTGTGTGACATAGAGTGTGTGTGTGTGTGTGTGTGTGTGAGACAGTGTGTGTGTGTGTGAGACAGTGTGTGTGTGTGTGAGACAGAGTGTGTGTGTACTCACCTAATTGTACGCTCTGCCTCTAGCCTCTTCTGAGCTTGCTCTGCCTCTAGCCTCTTCTGAGCTTGCTCTGCCTCTAGCCTCTTATGAGCTTGCTCTGCCTCTAGCCTCTTCTGAGCTTGCTCTGCCTCTAGCCTCTTCTGAGCTTCCTCTGCCTCTAGCCTTTTCTGAGCTTGCTCTGCCTCTATCCTCATCTGAGCATGCTCTGCCTCTAGCCTCTTCTGAGCTTGCTCTGCCTCTAGCCTCTTCTGAGCTTGCTCTGCCTCCAACTGCAACTTCTTTAGTTCTTCTTTAGTTTCGCCTGCCACTGCATCTGAGTCTCCACCTTTCCTGTAGTTACAACATTTGCACCACTGGTGGACGGGGACTGCTTTAATATTTCCTGTGGAAGAATTTGCTCATCTACCCAGTGCATCAGTATCTCTCTTAGCAGTTCCGCCTTCACCATTCCCATGTGCAATAATAGTCCATAGTGCCTGCCAACAGCCACTAGGATAAACTCTTTTGCCACTTCAAACCCTCAACACTAGGATTGTCGACAATTTGTTGTGCTACCAAATCCATTTTTAGTGTCCTAAGACACAGCAGACTCGAACACAATATTTATACTTCTGCACCACCTTCCTCCTTTTAGGCTGAGAATCTGTTTTGAAAACTGACAAGAACAGTGCTTAGTTCACTTTGTAATAACTCGACCGCGCACCCTGCTACTACCACTGAACTAACCGTGCAATCTCCACTCTTTCTATGGTAATAACGGATGCTATACCGATCATGTAAGATGTTAACACTCAGGCCGTCATACGAGGACGTAAACCAGTAAACAAAGGAGAGAGAGAGAGAGAGAGAGAGAGAGAGAGAGAGAGAGAGAGAGGAGAGAGAGAGAGAGAGAGAGAGAGAGAGAGAGAGAGAGAGGTAGTGAGGAACAGTGAGGCAGAGCGAGAACGAGAGCAAAGAAGGGAGAACGAACACGAGTGAGGGCGAGGGAGAGTGAGACAGAAAGATAGAGATAATACAGTCACAGCCTTCGTATGAGTTACCGAGTTACGCTGCCACACCCTGAATTACCGGACATGGGACCGGAGTGAGATTCGTTGGTCTTGCAGATGGTATAAACCTACCAAGACAGGTGTAGGGGACAATTGAACGGTACCAGGATCCTGGCCTGACACTCGAATAATCCTGACCACTTGGGAACTATAGAGTACACAAGAATAAGGCGGGACACACCCAATACTAACACCTCAACACGGGACGGACGGGGGGAGAAGTACTGATAACTATGGACACTAGGTCACTAGGGCAAAGGGGACGGTAGGCCCAATAACATTAAGACAAGGAACCATTAATAGACATTTAATAACACTTGATAATATATGACTTTATTTGAAATAATTAAATCGGCACTTCCCTAACTAATTCGTACCAGAGGCCAAGAGTATTGAATGAGGTGCTTTAGTTCAAGAGAGCCGTACTTACTCCTATCGTGTTCCACAGTTCTCCTGGAGATGATGTTCCCTCCTTGAGTCCGCTCACACCCTCCTACCCGGCTGCACCCACTCTACTGATCCCTTCCTCCCTAGCTGAACATGAGGGTTTGCATTTAATGTGGAGGAGTTAATCCCTGTCGATTATCATGACGGCATCAACTCTGACCTCCTAGTGACTCGGTGACCATGACCTGTCCTCCTGGCTAATTTGTACCAAGGTGTAACTTTTACATTGTCTGCCGTCGCCTGCCTGGCGCCTGTGGTTTGTTCATCCTCCACGTGACTTGTTCATGCTGTTATGATGTTCATGTTGTACCACTATGTACTGCTCTCTTGTTACAACTTGACTGCCCTGTCAACTGGTAAATTTTTGCGCTAGAGAACACACAATTTTTTTTAACACTTTTCACAAAGAGTAATAATATGTACATAAATAAGTAATAAAGTATATAATCGTATTATATAAATATTAAAAGTATTCTAAATTTCTAAACAAGGCAAAATGAATAAAAAAGCTAACAATTTTTATATCAGGTTACACATACAGGCTATCCACTTTTATTAGGCTTTTGAACAGGCTGCTCAATATGTGAGGTGCTCTCGGACAGGCTACCCAATTGTCATGGTTATGTCTTATTTTTGTCATCAATTGTGTCATGATTTTGTTGCCATAGAGACCTGTCAAGAATTGGTGGTGGTGGACCTTTAAATGTTGTCTGGGGGAAATAAATGATTTTACTTGAGCCCAGGGGAAAATCAAGGAGTAAGGAAAACAATCTAGTACAAAGACACAAATTTATACGTATAAGACAAACGAGATTACATATATTAAATATTGTTCCTTACTACACAAGGTCATTATTATGAATTAATGTAAGTCCCTAGCGGGCTCTAGATACCCTAAGGCTCACCGTCCCAAACCTGGAACTGTGCTCACAGCCACCACAGCTATCAACTGATGACACATATATTTACACCTCAAAGAAACCTGGCCTCTTTTATAAAACATCTCCAAAGTCTACATAACTGCTCTACAATATCTTGCAGCCCTGATAACAAGTAATGGTGGCTTATCTGAC
>WNGS01002751.1:0-115609 GCA_020271785.1 Procambarus virginalis | reverse complement strand
CTTGTTTTCCCAATGTCAAGATGGCGCCAGTAGTTGACCTCTGTTCGTCGCCCACAAATTCTTCATTCGTCCATCACTATCGACTTCGCTATTATCAGGCTTGAGTGTCGGGTCATTAAACAGGCACCAACTCAGTTTACCTTTTCAACAGATCCCCTCCAAGAATAAACAGACCTCTTCTTAGGTCTACGACAGTAGACTACCAGGGTAGGATCACCCCTTGTCTTCAGACCGCCCTTCTGGTCCCACATGTCGTGACAAATGCCACAATTGCCACAAACCACAATCTTCTTGTTTCAGTAGCAGATAACTACAGATTCCTCACCAAAACGCATTAGTCTTCTCTTCCAATATGCTGCGGATTGGGCTCTCGCTCCTTGACCTTTCGCTGGAAAGTATGTCGACAATCCTTTACACTCGTCCATCACCAGCGATGACGTCATCCCTACTCAAGTTATTTCACCAGCGATGACGTCATCCTTGCACACGTTACGTCACCAGCAATACCGTCATCCCTACACACGTTTCGTCACCAGCGATGACGTCACTTCTGCACACGGCACGACACTAGCGATGACGTCATCCTCTTTTCCTGGGGGAATCTACATACTGTCGACATCTATATTATTTACTTTAATTTACTTTATTTTAATTTTAAAGTGGACTGTATTTTAATATTTAAACCTGCTACCCACCAAACATTTTTGCGTTTTCTAAAGGTGCTAAAAACGTCATTTCATTGTTTTGGGCACGTTTTAAATTACGTTTAATATATCCCCCTGCTCCATTAAATTGCTCAAATTGCCTTAATGACTCGACAATGTCTCTCTGTAATATCCAGCAGTAGTTTTTAATCTGCAAACTATACTAAAACATTTATTTGGATCTTCTGTAGGACCGAGTGACGAATAATTCTCACACTGCTGGATGGAGAGCGGTGAGCAGGATAAACATATCAATTGTGATAGTAGCTCTCCACATATGTCAGTTGCTTAATTTAGAAACTGTACTTGTTTGCCGATCTCAAACCCATTGTTGATGTGACGACTTATACTGAATTTTGTAACTAGCTCATCAAGATTGTAACTTGCTTAGCTAAATGAATTGTGGGGTTCAGTCCCTGAGCCCATTATGTGCCTCGTAACCCTTTCCACTACCGCCCACAGGATGGGTATGGATGTATAATAAATGAACTAAACTAACTGCTGCAGACCGGAGATCAAAGGCTATATGGGGTTCATAACAGAACCCCCTACCACACACACCCATATGTGGTGCTGGCTACCCACTACCATGCACTCACACTCCCTCCTTCGCAGGGGCTGGCTGCCCACTACCATGCACTCACACACCCTCCTTCGTGGGGATGGCTGCCCACTACCATGCACTCACACACCCTCCTTCGTGGGGATGGCTGCCCACTACCATGCACTCACACTCCCTCCTTCGTGGGGATGGCTGCCCACTACCATGCACTCACACACCCTCCTTCGTGGGGATGGCTGCCCACTACCATGCACTCACACACCCTCCTTCGTGGGATGGCTGCCCACTACCATGCACTCACACACCCTCCTTCGTGGGATGGCTGCCCACTACCATGCACTCACACACCCTCCTTCGTGGGGATGGCTGCCCACTACCATGCACTCACACTCCCTCCTTCGTGGGGATGGCTGCCCACTACCATGCACTCACACTCCCTCCTTCGCAGGTGCTCTGCCCCTACCATGCACTCACACTCACTCCCTCCTTCGCAGGGCTGGCTACCCACTACCATGCACTCACACTCCCTCCTTCGCAGGGGCTGGCTGCCCACTACCATGCACTCACACTCCCTCCTTCTTGGGATGCTGCCCACTACCATGCACTCACACTCCCTCCTTCGCAGGGGCTGGCTGCCCACTACCATGCACTCACACACCCTCCTTCTTGGGGATGGCTGCCCACTACCATGCACTCACACACCCTCCTTCGTGGGGATGGCTGCCCACTACCATGCACTCACACACCCTCCTTCGTGGGGATGGCTGCCCACTACCATGCACTCACACTCACACTCCCTCCTTCTTGGGGATGGCTGCCCACTACCATGCACTCACACTCCCTCCTTCGCAGGGGCTGGCTGCCCACTACCATGCACTCACACACCCTCCTTCTTGGGGATGCTGCCCACTACCATGCACTCACACACCCTCCTTCGTGGGGATGGCTGCCCACTACCATGCACTCACACACCCTCCTTCGTGGGGGCTGGCTACCCACTACCATGCACTCACACACCCTCCTTCGTGGGGATGGCTGCCCACTACCATGCACTCACACACCCTCCTTCGTGGGGATAGCTGCCCACTACCATGCACTCACACACCCTCCTTCGTGGGGATGGCTGCCCACTACCATGCACTCACACACCCTCCTTCTTGGGGATGGCTGCCCACTACCATGCACTCACACACCCTCCTTCGTGGGGATGGCTGCCCACTACCATGCACTCACACTCCCTCCTTCGCAGGGGCTGGCTGCCCACTACCATGCACTCACACACCCTCCTTCGTGGGGATGGCTGCCCACTACCATGCACTCACACACCCTCCTTCGTGGGGATGGCTGCCCACTACCATGCACTCACACACCCTCCTTCGTGGGGATGGCTGCTCACTAACATACACTCACACTCCCTCCTTCGTGGGGGCTCGCTGCCCACTACCATGCACTCACACACCCTCCTTCGTGGGGGCTCGCTACCCCCTACCATGCACTCACACACACTTTTCTTACGTGATGCTGGCTGCCCTCTACCGTACACTTTTCCCCCGTTGCCTTACGTTATGGTGACTGCCCTCTACCCTACACTCTGTCACCCTTCTCCTATGTGATGCTGGTTGCCATCTACCTTACACTCCGTCACACTTGTCCTACGTGATGCTGAATGCCCACTAATTTTCACTCCGTCACGCTTCCTTTACATGATGCTAGCTGCCACTCTTCCATATACTACGTCATCCTTCCCTTATATGGCACTGGCTGTCGTCTTCCCTACTCCTCCTCACCCTTCCCCTATGTGATGCTGGCTGCCGTTTACCCTGCACCTCGTCACCCTTTCCGTAAGTGGTGCTGGCTGCCATCTACCCTATATTTCGTCACCCTTCCCTTACGAGGCGCCGGCTGAAATCTCACCTAAAACTTCTGTGCGCATGCTGTCATCCCTTGACCGTTGATATTGAATTGAGGTGTTGTTTATTTTTCAGGTGTTTGTGGGAGACTCTTACCAGCATCTGGGCCCCTCCCGAGGGACAGTCAGCGCCTTCGATAAGGTGACATCCACTCACAAGTTTTACCTCAGCCAGTCCTTCAGGTTCGGCCCCGAGGTGTCGTATGCAGCACAATGTGTTCTGGAGTCCGTCTATGGGGTTTGCAACCGGACTGTTGTCGGATCAAGAAAAAGGACTCATTTGTCCATACTCCAGATCCTCGAGTTTT
Organism: Procambarus virginalis; assembly: GCA_020271785.1. Taxonomy (NCBI): domain Eukaryota; kingdom Metazoa; phylum Arthropoda; class Malacostraca; order Decapoda; family Cambaridae; genus Procambarus; species Procambarus virginalis. Next base: position 112,126 of record WNGS01002751.1, on the reverse strand, counting down.
TGACCCAAACTCAAAACTCAAAAGGGCTTACATAGCAAAGTCAAATTTTGAACTTTATAAAATAGCCACGGAAATATGTGAGGATTGTGAGTATATAGCAGCATCCATGACATTTGCTGGTGGGATGAGTAAGTATGGATATGACGATGTTATGGACATATATAATTTATATCTAATTCAGGAGGGGCTCGCCACGAGAGAAACAATAAATATTCAGAACCCATTAGTGGCCAAGTTCGAAACAATAGCCAGCCTAACAACCTTTGCTAAATCTGTTGAAGACCAGGATTTGCAGTCCAAAATTATGATGTTCCATTACAGTGGGTCTCGGACACCCAATCACGTAACTCTGCTCACTCAGAGGTGCGGCACAGCGGCATCGGAGGCAGACATCACCTTCAGTACAATTGGCATGGCCAAAGGCCTAGAATGGGACTGGGTTATATTGAAAGATGACGCTCCCTTCAACACCATTAGGTTATCTCCAGAGCGGAGGCTGCTTTATGTGTCATTGACGCGAGCTAAGAAGTTCTTGACCATCAACAGTGACGTTCTCTATGCCATCCTTCGCGCCCGGGACCAGCTACAAGTGTTAGTAGCGAGGGAGAGTGTTGAGGAGAATGTTAAGTGTCTGCAGTGCCACGCCCCCATCATCGGCTCACCCTACTTAAGGTACCCTCGCATTTATTTTTTATATTAACTTCCTTTATAATTTTGGCTCAGAAGTAATATATATTAGTTAGGCGTTTTGTGTAATATATTACTGCTGGCTTTCAAAATAGTGATGGTATATGACTAGGTATATCAAGTATACAGAGGAAAGATATATATGTCACATATATATGTGAACATACGTAATTTTGTATGTAATTTTCAGGTACTGCCATACTCCATACCTAGTTATGGTGACCGGTTTCATGAAGGGTATTTATGCCCCAAGTGTACGATATGGGGATGTTCCAGAGTCCTTGTGTGAGTAACCGTTCTTAGTTGTGTCGTGAGTTATTAATGGGTAATTTTGCTGTTAATGATCCATTCTCTTGTTAGTGGTTTATTATGCTGTTATGTTCATGTAGTAGTTGGTTGTTCATTTATTACATTACACAGTCCGATACTGGACCCACATTACCACTGTTCACTTATCATGATGCACAGTGTTCACCTAGCCATGATGCAAAGTGTTCACCTAGACATGATGTTCAGTGTTCACCTATCTATGATGCACATTCTTCACTTATTTATGATGCACAATGTTCACCTATTTATGATACATAATGTTCACCTTGCCTTGATGTACAGTGTTTACATATCTATGCTGTTCAGTGTTAACCTCTCTATGATGTACAGAGTTCACCTATCCATGATGTTCAGTGTTCACCTATCTATGATGCACATTCTTCACTTATCTATGATGTACAGTGTTCACCTAACTATGATACATAATGTTCACCTAGCCTTGATGTACAGTGTTTACATATCTATGCTGTTCAGTGTTACCCTCTCTATGATGTACAGTGTTCACCTATCCTTGATGTTCATTGTTCACGTATCTGATGTACAATGATCACCTAGCTATGATATACATAGTTCATTTTGTAACAATGTACTGTTACCCCAGTGTATAATGCTAGCATTGATATATATCCATCACTTGCTCTTCCATTTCATCATCAGTCTCCTCTCTCTCGTCATCAGTCTTCCCTATCTCCTCCACTTCGCAATCAGTCTCCTTTCTATCCCCTTCACCTCGTCATTCGTCACCTCCTCTCCCTCTCTCCTCTCCCTTCTCTCTCCTGTCTCTCCACTTAATCATTAGTTTCCCCTCTCACCTCATTCTTTCCCATTTACCACCAAAAACGTAGCAGCTGTTTTAGTATTTAAGTAATATTGTTCTTAACTCTAGTAATTCATATATTTTCCTTCAATATTAGTATGTTGTTTCAGCTTCATGCCAGATGTGTGGACAAAGACTGAATACGAGATTGCTCCCCGCTTGATGTTGATCACTGGGAAGCTGCACTTGCCGGTTCCCACCTTACATCACCAGTTACACACCTTATATCACCAGTTAGGAATGATTCAGGTAATTAATTAGAGTTACAAAGAATAGTAAACTAGTATCTGACCTTCAGAGCTTATTAGACCAATACTTGACATTCAAAGCTTGTACACTAATACCTAACATTTCAAAACTTAGTAGACCAATACCTGACTTTCAAAGCAAGTAGGTCAGTTACTAAAAGGTTACATCTCAAGGTCACAGGGGACCAGGTACTGAATGGTCACATCTCAAGGTCATAGGGGACAGCAACTGAAAAGTCACGTTTGCATACAAATACGAAGATTAACAGGGGCAATGGTGTCGAGTTAAGAATTATGCCAGAGAGTATAAATGTTAAACAAGTGTTTAAGTTACTAATACTAATCGTATATAATTTTCACTCTAGATACAACCTTAAGGAGTTAACTTTCACCATCAAAATAGTATATGGGCTAGTTTATTTAGACATGAGAACCATGAGGGAATGCCACTTTGTGGTCGCCCCAGATCCACCTTTCTGCCTAGAGGGACTCTGCTCGACCTGATAGTCTTGAGATTGATTGATTGTTGCCGCCGGAGGCGGCTAGTTTATTGTGCACACAAACCTGTGGCCTTCACGATCTCTGCTCGACTCTCTGGACTTTAGGGACCTCGCTCAAACCGCTGTGCTTGAGGGTCTCTGCTCGACCCAATGTGTTCGTACCACCTCGCAGTGGATCTTCCTTCAGCTACTATGGCTCAGTGGCGACTTTTGACAGATGGGAGTATTTTCTTCTTGATTTGCTCCTTAATTTGTGAAAAACTGGTCCATTTCAAGTTCACTTAACCTGGTTACCTGGTTGATGGGGTTCTGGAAGTTCTTCTACTACCCAAGCCAGGCCTGAGGCCAGACTTGGCTTGTGAGAGTTTGGTCCACCAGGCTGTTGCTTGGAGCGGCCCGCAGGCCCACATACCCACCACAGCCCGGTTGGTCAGGCATTCCTTGAAGGAAACAATCTAGTTTCTTCTTGAAGATGTCCACGGTTATTCCTGTAATATTTCTGATGCTCGCTGGGAGGACGTTGAACAACCGCGGACCTCTGATGTTCATACAGTGCTCTCTGATTGTGCGCATGGCACCTCTGCTCTTCACTGGTTCTATTCTGCATTTTCTTCCATGTCGTTCACTCCAGTACGTTGTTATTTTACTGTGCAGATTTGGGACCTGTCCCTCCAGTATTTTCCATGTGTATATTACTTGGTATCTCTCTCGTCTCCTTTCTAGTGAGTACATTTGGAGAGCTTTGAGACGGTCCCAATAATTTAGGTGCTTTATCTCGTCTATGCGTGCCGTATATGTTCTCGGTATTCCCTCAATTTCAGCAATTTCTCCTGCTCTGAAGGGGGAAGTGAGTACTGAGCAGTACTCAAGACGGGACAATACAAGTGATTTGAAGAATACAACCATTGTGATGGGATCTCTGGACTTGAAGGTTCTCGTAATCCATCCTATAATTTTTCTGGCTGACGCAATACTTGCTTGATCATGATTCTAGAGAAAGTGCCAGTAGCACTTTCTCTAGAATCTTGACTAGATTATCCGTCCATGCACTTGTTCTATATTAAAGATTTCTGTGAAACGATCTGTGTATGCTATCATTGATTGACAGTCTGGCGATGGTTCGAACAAGTTTTGCTGTTATGGTGGCTATTCTTTGTTTGATCCTGTTTCCTAAGTCTGGCTAGTTGGTTTCTATTCTTAGATTCTCTCGACTCGTCCATATAGGTGCTCTAAGCATTGTTCTGAGGCATAATTTTGTGACACCTCGAGTTTCTCCTCTTGGTTATCATAGAAGGATGTAAAAACAGGAGCAGCGTAGTCAATGAGTGACCTAACTGCTTGAACGTAGTACATTTNAAGGGATCTGACGTACCTTGTGTAGTGTAACTGTGTTCTGACGTATCAAGTGTAGTGTCACAGTGACCTGACGTACCATGTGTAGTGTCACAGTGACCTGCCGTACCATGTGTAGTGTCACAGTGACCTGCCGTACCATGTGTAGTTTACAGTGACCTGCCGTACCATGTGTGTAGTGTCACAGTGACCTGCCGTACCATGTGTAGTGTCACAGTGACCTGCCGTACCATGTGTAGTGTCACAGTGACCTGCCGTACCATGTGTAGTGTCACAGTGACCTGCCGTACCATGTGTGTAGTGTCACAGTGACCTGCCGTACCATGTTTGTAGTGTCACAGTGACCTGCCGTACCATGTGTGTAGTGTCACAGTGACCTGCCGTACCATGTGTAGTGTCACAGTGACCTGCCGTACCATGTGTGTAGTGTCACAGTGACCTGCCGTACCATGTGTAGTGTCACAGTGACCTGCCGTACCATGTGTGTAGTGTCACAGTGACCTGCCGTACCATGTGTAGTGTCACAGTGACCTGACGTACCATGTGTGTAGTGTCACAGTGACCTGCCGTACCATGTGTAGTGTCACAGTGACCTGCCGTACCATGTGTGTAGTGTCACAGTGACCTGCCGTACCATGTGTAGTGTCACAGTGACCTGCCGTACCATGTGTGTAGTGTCACAGTGACCTGCCGTACCATGTGTAGTGTCACAGTGACCTGCCGTACCATGTGTGTAGTGTCACAGTGACCTGCCGTACCATGTGTAGTGTCACAGTGACCTGCCGTACCATGTGTAGTGTCACAGTGACCTGCCGTACCATGTGTAGTGTCACAGTGACCTGCCGTACCATGTGTAGTGTCACAGTGACCTGACGTACCATGTGTAGTGTCACAGTGACCTGCCGTACCATGTGTGTAGTGTCACAGTGACCTGACGTACCATGTGTAGTGTCACAGTGACCTGATGTACCATGTGTAGTGTCACAGTGACCTGATGTACCATGTGTAGTGTCACAGTGACCTGATGTACCATGTGTAGTGTCACAGTGACCTGACGTACCATGTGTAGTGTCACAGTGACCTGACGTACCATGTGTAGTGTCACAGTGACCTGACGTACCATGTGTAGTGTCACAGTGACCTGACGTACCATGTGTAGTGTCACAGTGACCTGACGTACCATGTGTAGTGTCACAGTGACCTGACGTACCATGTGTATGTCACAGTGACCTGACGTACCATGTGTTATGTCACAGTAACCTGACGTACCATGTGTAGTGTCACAGTAACCTGACGTACCATGTGTTATGTCACAGTAACCTGACGTACCATGTGTAGTGTCACAGTAACCTGACGTACCATGTGTTATGTCACAGTAACCTGACGTACCATGTGTAGTGTCACAGTAACCTGACGTACCATGTGTAGTGTCACAGTAACCTGACGTACCATGTGTAGTGTCACAGTAACCTGACGTACCATGTGTAGTGTCACAGTAACCTGACGTACCATGTGTATGTCACAGTGACCTGACGTACCATGTGTTATGTCACAGTGACCTGACGTACCATGTGTAGTGTCACAGTAACCTGACGTACCATGTGTTATGTCACAGTGACCTGACGTACCATGTGTAGTCACAGTGACCTGACGTACCATGTGTAGTGTCACAGTGACCTGACGTACCATGTGTTAGTGTCACAGTGACCTGACGTACCATGTGTAGTGTCACAGTGACCTGACGTACCATGTGTAGTGTCACAGTGACCTGACGTACCATGTGTAGTGTCACAGTGACCTGACGTACCATGTGTAGTGTCACAGTGACCTGACGTACCATGTGTTAGTGTCACAGTGACCTGACGTACCATGTGTAGTGTCACAGTGACCTGACGTACCATGTGTAGTGTCACAGTGACCTGACGTACCATGTGTAGTGTCACAGTGACCTGACGTACCATGTGTAGTGTCACAGTGACCTGCCGTACCATGTGTAGTGTCACAGTGACCTGACGTACCATGTGTAGTGTCACAGTGACCTGACGTACCATGTGTAGTGTCACAGTGACCTGACGTACCATGTGTAGTGTCACAGTGACCTGACGTACCATGTGTAGTGTCACAGTGACCTGACGTACCATGTGTGTAGTGTCACAGTGACCTGCCGTAGAATGTGTAGTGTCACAGTGACCAGACGAAGCATGTGTAGTGTCACAGTGACCTGCCGTACCATGTGTAGCGTCACAGTGACCTGACGTACCATGTGTTATGTCACAGTGACCTGAAGTACTATGTGTAGTGTCATATTTGCTTAGCTAAACGAACTAGAGGGTTCAGTTCCTGAACCGATTATGTACCTCTGTTATCCTTTACACCACCACCCACGGGATGGGTATGGGGTGCATAATAAAGAAAGAAAATGAATTCGTACAATCTGGTAATGGGTATGTCTGGGTAAGTGCGATGCACCATGTGAAGTACAGCAGGAACACCAGTAACAAAAACGTGTCTTCTCAAATAATACACTGCATTGTGTGTGCTATGATCTTTAACTCACAAAAAAAGGGGTGACTATGAAAAGTAGCGGCTCACAAAGAATCATGTTTTCATCAAGGCTTTTCTCAACGGACTCCGTATTTTGTCCGTTGAGAAACTCAAGAAAACGGGCTGATAATAACTAGTGTCTCGAAGGATAATCTGAGGATAGTTGGAGCAATTGAAGGGCTTACCTATCACTACTTACCAGTCAGTGACTAGGGGGGAACTGAGCTCTAGTTTTTAGCGCCACATCTAATGCCCGTGTTGTACTGGTTGCGTTATAATTGATTAATTATGACCCTTGAATTCTATTTCGAAACTTGCCCAAAAATTGTGGATGGCGGTGACTTCGGCAACTTCTTACAACGCGTTTTACTTGTTAACTATCCGCAACAAGGTAAAAGTATATTTTTACTTATATTTAATCGACTCATTTGTATACCTGGAGAATACGTGGAGAGCGTTCTGGGAGTTCTACTCCCGGAGTCCGGCCTGAGGCCAGGCTCGACTTGTGATAACTTGGTCCAACAGGTTGTTGCTTGGAGAGGCCCACAGGCCTACATATCCACTACAGCTTGGTTGGTCAGGCACTTCTTGCAAGAACTTATCTAAGTGCCTTTTTGAATACATCCACCTTTGTTCCAGCAATATTTCTAATGTTTGCTAGGAGGGTGTTGAACAGCTGTAGACCTCTAATGTTCAGATAGTGCTCTCTGAATGTTCCCCTTGCACCTCTACTCTTCATTTGTTCTATCCTGCATTTCTTTCTGTGTCTTTCGTTCCAGTATGTTGTTATTCTACTGTGCAAATTCTTGGCCTGGCCTTCAAGTAGCTTCTGTGTATGTATTATTTGATACCTTTCTCGACTCATTTCCAAAGAGTACATTTTAAGAGCTTTGGGACAGTCCCATAAATTAAGATGCTTTATCGTTTCTATGCGTCCAGTATATGTTCTCTGTAGTCCCTTTAATTCAGAAATCTCTCCCGCTCTGAAAGGGGATGTGAGTACCGAGCAATATTCAAGACGGGACAGCACCAATGATTTAAATAGTATAAGCATTTCTGAGGTGTCTCTGAATTTGAACGTTCTCATAATCCATCCTATCATTTCCCTGGCCGCCGCTATATTTGCTCGGTAATGCTCACTAAATGTCAGGTCGTTAGACATCATATTTCTCAGAACTTTTACATATTGCTTTCCTTCAATGAGTAGGTCTGATTGTGTCTTGTACCCCGTGTTTCGTTTCAGTTCCTCGTTTCCCCCATAACTAAGTACCTGGAACTTGTCACCATTAAACATCATGTTATTTTCAGTTGGATAATCGAAGACTATTAATATCTGCCTGAAGTTTTTCAGTGTCTTCTACGGAGGAAATTTTCTTGCTGATTTTTGTATAATCTGCAAAGGATGACACGAATCTGTGACTAGTATTTTTGTCAATATCAGAGATAAGCATGAGAAAGAGCAGCGGTGCAAGGACTGTGCCCTGGGGTACAGAGCTTTTCATTGTACTTGCGATTGATCGTATTTGATTCACAGTCACTTTCTGCATTCTTTTTGACAGAAAGTTCAAAATCCAGCGCCCAACTTTACCCGTTATTCCTATTGATTTCATTTTATGGGCAATCACTCTATCATCACATTTATCGATTGCCTTTGCAAAGTCTTTATATATTTGATATATGAAGTGTGCAAATGCAAAATATTTTTTTAATTTCCAGCTTCTACGTGTGTCCTCTAATCATACTTTCTCTCAGTTGAAAAGGCTTTCCATGTCGGCCTTGTCTGCTTCCCTTATGATCTTATATGTTGTGATCGTGTCCACTGTTTTTCCCTCTTCTCTATAGTTGTGAGGTCTATTTCCATTAACCTATCCCTATTGCTTAGCCCTCTAATCTCTGGCACAAATCTTCTTGCAAACCTTCATACAGTTTTAATTTTGTTTGTTTTGCTGCATTAGATGCTGATTCCAGGTTGGTAGTACTCATTACAGTATTGGTCTAACAAAGTCTGAAGATTGTCTTGACAGATTCCTGTTATGGGGATATGGAACATATGCTGTTGATTCTATTCTGTTTATGTGTGCTTCTGATGTTAATGCTGGAATTATATCCCCTCAAAGTTCTCATTTATTTATTTGTCAGATTCCTGTAGTTGTCTTACCATTATGGTGTAGATACCGACTTATCACCTAACTACCTTTCCTATTTTCATTACCTTACACTTGGTGGGATCGATTTCACCTAACAGTTTGTTTGACCACACCTGGAGGTTGTCAGCATTCTTTTTTTTTTTTAATTTTTGGTAGTGCTCGGTTTTTACATTTTTCATCAGATTTGCGTCGTCTGCAAACACTGACATGGATGAGCTCACTCCTCCGGGTAGGCCATTCACTTAAATTAGGAACTGTAGTGGTGCCAGGACTGAACCCTGGAGGACCCTACATTCATTCCTCCTGATTCCAACCTCCTTTATGACTGTGATTCTTTGTTTTTTGTAATTCATGTGTATTCACCCATGTGTTCATTGTCTGGCCAGTTATCCCAGACAGCGTCTCCATCTTGTATCATTCGCCACCATTCACGAAAAAAAAACTAAAAAATGATTTTTGGCAATTTAGGAAAATTCAGTCTACAAGTCTTCTTTTTCCAGTCTTATTTTAGAAACTTGTAATACAACTCAATCAAGTTTGTCAGGCACAGGAGTCAGTCTGAAGTCTGTTTATCAGGTGGAGTGTGACAGCGGTCAGTCTGGAACAGATATATCAGTAGAGAGCTGTAACAAGAAGAGCGTCTCAGGGGTCATTCTTGGAACAGCTGGAGCAAGTTGTTCATCTGCGGTTAGTACTGCCATGTGGGTCCCCAATTGAGTCGGTGTAGGGACACATGGTCAATTTGCAGTAGAGACACGGGATTGTCTGAGAACAGTCGTAACAAGTGTACGACCAGAGTAGTCGGTCTCGGTACAACTAATAAATCACGCTTTATTCTGGGTACAGATGTAACAAGTGGTGTGTCAAAAGGAAAAGTCTGAGGACGTTTATAATAAGAGAACAGCTGTATCATGTAGAGTGTAACCTTGGTAACTCCTTAAAAAGGTGTAAACATGTGCAGTGAAACATAAGCCGGTCTGGGGAGAAGTGCAATAATTGATATGCAGCAGATCAGTCAGGCGACTATTGTAACAAGTGTCGCAGGTCAGCCAGAGGATACATGTACTAATGGAGTACCACAGGGGTCAGCGTGTAGACAGTTGTAACAAGTGGATAGGCACATTTCCGTCTGAGAACACTTATTATAAATGGGCATCAGTTTGGCAGACGAGCAAAGTGTCGTAGCAGTTAGTTTGGGTACAACTGTAACAAGTGCAGAGTCACAAGGGAATAGTTGACGAAAATTGTAGTATGTAGAGTGACACTTCAGTCCAGGGATAGTTGTAAGAAGTAAGAAGTCACATCCTTATAACTGAAAACAGTTATAACAAACATTGTACCACAGGGTACAATTGGGCCACGTGGGTTGTGGCAGGGGTCACTCCGAGAACAGACAAAACAAGTAGTCTCACAGAGGAGACTAATGGCAGTTGTAACAAATGTTGTGTCAGCCGGATCTCTCTGAAAATAGCTAAAACAAGCAGGGTGAAACAAATGTCAGAATAGAGACAGTTGTATCAAGTGGAGTCACCCAGGTCTGTCTGTATACAGTTGTATCATGGGGAGAGTTACAGTGGTCAGTCTATACAGTTCTATCAAGTGAAGAGTCCCAGTGGTCAGTCTTTATTCAGTTCAATCATGTGGAGACTCACGGTAATCAGACTGTATACAGTTGTATAACTTTGCGGTTCGTTATACGCCTAACGTGTACTGCATGTATAAATTGGCTGCCTCTGCCCCGGCAAAAAGAATTATTCAATTACAATAACATTACAGGTACCACCACCTGGTGTATTATACAATCTATCTAAATGATAACCTTACAGGTACCACCACCTGGTGTATTATACACTGAAACTGTATGAGAACAAATGGAGAACTGCAGGAACATATCATCTCAACGAACTCCAGCAGGTGTCTGTGGATCAACAGCTGCAACATGTGTCTGTGGGTCAACAGCTGCAACAAGTGTCTGTGGATCAACAGCTGCAACAAGTGTCTGTGGATCAACAGCTGCAACAAGTGTCTGTGGATCAACAGCTGCAACAAGTGTCTGTGGATCAACAGCTGCAACAAGTGTCTGTGGATCAACAGCTGCAACAAGTGTCTGTGGATCAACAGCTGCAACATGTGTCTGTGGGTCAACAGCTGCAACAAGTGTCTGTGGATCAACAGCTGCAACATGTGTCTGTGGGTCAACAGCTGCAACAAGTGTCTGTGTGTCAACAGCTGCAACAAGTGTCTGTGGGTCAACAGCTGCAACAAGTGTCTGTGGGTCAACAGCTGCAACAAGTGTCTGTGTGTCAACAGCTGCAACAAGTGTCTGTGTGTCAACAGCTGCAACAAGTGTCTGTGGGTCAACAGCTGCAACAAGTGTCTGTGGATCAACAGCTGCAACACGTGTCTGTGGATCAACAGCTGAAACAAGTGTCTGTGGGTCAACAGCTGCAACAAGTGTCTGTGGATCAACAGCTGCAACAAGTGTCTGTGGAACAACAGCTGCAACAGGTGTCTGTGGGTCAACAGCTGCAACAGGTGTCTGTGGGTCAACAGCTGCAACAAGTGTCTGTGGATCAACAGCTGCAACAAGTGTCTGTGGAACAACAGCTGCAACAAGTGTATGTGTGTCAACAGCTGCAACAAGTGTCTGTGGATCAACAGCTGCAACAAGTGTCTGTGGGTCAACAGCTGCAACAAGTGTCTGTGGGTCAACAGCTGCAACAAGTGTCTGTGGATCAACAGCTGCAACAAGTGTCTGTGGAACAACAGCTGCAACAAGTGTCTGTGGGTCAACAGCTGCAACAGGTGTCTGTGGGTCAACAGCTGCAACAGGTGTCTGTGGGTCAACAGCTGCAACAAGTGTCTGTGGATCAACAGCTGCAACAAGTGTCTGTGGATCAACAGCTGCAACAAGTGTCTGTGGATCAACAGCTGCAACAAGTGTCTGTGGATCAACAGCTGCAACAAGTGTCAGTGGGTCAACAGCTGCAACAAGTGTCTGTGGGTCAACAGCTGCAACAGGTGTCTGTGGATCAAAAGCTGCAACAAGTGTCTGTGGATCAACAGCTGCAACAAGTGTCTGTGGATCAACAGCTGCAACAAGTGTCTGTGGATCAACAGCTGCAACAAGTGTCTGTGGGTCAACAGCTGCAACAAGTGTCTGTGGATCAACAGCTGCAACAAGTGTCTGTGGATCAACAGCTGCAACAAGTGTCTGTGGATCAACAGCTGCAACAAGTGTCTGTGGGTCAACAGCTGCAACAGGTGTCTGTGGGTCAACAGCTGCAACAAGTGTCTGTGGATCAACAGCTGCAACAAGTGTCTGTGGATCAACAGCTGCAACAAGTGTCTGTGGATCAACAGCTGCAACAAGTGTCTGTGGATCAACAGCTGCAACAAGTGTCTGTGGATCAACAGCTGCAACAAGTGTCTGTGGGTCAACAGCTGCAACAAGTGTCTGTGGGTCAACAGCTGCAACAAGTGTCTGTGGGTCAACAGCTGCAACAAGTGTCTGTGGGTCAACAGCTGCAACAGGTGTCTGTGGGTCAACAGCTACAACAGGTGTCTGTGGGTCAACAGCTGCCACATGTGTCTGTGGGTCAACAGCTGCCACATGTGTCTGTGGGTCAACAGCTGCAACAAGTGTCTGTGGGTCAACAGCTGCAACAAGTATCTGTGGGTCAACAGCTGCAACAGGTGTCTGTGGGTCAACAGCTGCAACAAGTGTCTGTGGGTCAACAGCTGCAACAAGTGTCTGTGGGTCAACAGCTGCAACAAGTGTCTGTGGGTCAACAGCTGCAACAAGTGTCTGTGGGTCAACAGCTGCAACAAGTGTCTGTGGGTCAACAGCTGCAACAAGTGTCTGTGGGTCAACAGCTGCAACAGGTGTCTGTGGGTCAACAGCTGCAACAAGTGTCTGTGGGTCAACAGCTGCAACAGGTGTCTGTGGATCAACAGCTGCAACAAGTGTCTGTGGATCAACAGCTGCAACAAGTGTCTGTGTGTAAACAGCTGCAACAGGTGTCTGTGGGTGAACTGCACCAGCAGGTGTCTGTGGGTCAACAGCTGCAACAGGTGTCTGTGGGTCAACAGCTGCAACAGGTATCTGTTTGTCAACAGCTGCAACAGGTGTCTGTGGGTCAACAGCTGCAACAGGTGTCTGTGTGTAAACAGATGCAACAGGTGTCTGTGGGTCAACTGCACCAGCAGGTGTCTGTGGGTCAACAGCTGCAACAGGTGTCTGTGGGTCAACTGTACCAGCAGGTGTCTGTGGGTCAACAGCTGCAACAGGTGTCTGTGGGTGAACTGCACCAGCAGGTGTCTGTGGGTCAACAGCTGCAACAGGTGTCTGTGTGTAAACAACTGCAACAGGTGTCTGTGGGTGAACTGCACCAGCAGGTGTCTGTGGATCAACAGCTGCAACAGGTGTCTGTGGGTGAACTGCACCAGCAGGTGTCTGTGGGTCAACAGCTGCAACAGGTGTCTGTGGGCCAACTGCACCAGCAGGTGTCTGTGGGTCAACAGCTGCAACAGGTGTCTGTGGGTGAACTGCACCAGCAAGTGTCTGTGGGTCAACAGCTGCAACAGGTGTCTGTGTGTAAACAGCTGCAACAGGTGTCTGTGGGTGAACTGCACCAGCAGGTGTCTGTGGATCAACAGCTGCAACAGGTGTCTGTGGGTGAACTGCACCAGCAGGTGTCTGTGGATCAACAGCTGCAACAGGTGTCTGTGGGTCAACTGCACCAGCAGGTGTCTATGGATCAACAACTGCAACAGGTGTCTGTGGGTCAACTGCACCAGCAGGTGTCTGTGGGTCATCAGGCAACACAGGTCATCCACAGCGAGACTCTTCATCTTACTCATGAACAACTAAGAATAATCAACCACAAGATAGAGGCCAGTCATGTAAGTTACTTCACAATGTGTCTATTTACTCCCAGTCATGTAGGTAACGTCTCTCCGTGTTAAACTTAAAAAATCGTTCATATAAGTAACTCAACATTCTGCCCGAATTGTCTCTCCTAATCTGTTCACAATCTAAACTTTCTTAGTTCTAAATCTTTCCCCTACCTAAACTCACTCTCTCCAAATCTGTCTCTGACGTAATCTTGCTCTGTCCTAAACTGTTTTGTACATAAACGTTCTCTGTTCTAAACTGTCGTCGACCTAACCAGCCTCTAACCTAAATTGTCCTTAGTCTTCAACTGTCTCTATGCTAATCCATCCTCGACTTAAACATTATCTGTCGTCAGCAGCCTTCAATCTAAACTAACGGTCCTAAGCTGCCTCCAATCTAAACTATCTGTCCTAAACTGTCTTTATCCTAAACTATCTCTGACTTAAACTGCCTGTTTTAAACTGTTACCAACCTTAACTATCCTTATCATAAGCTGTCCATGATCAAAACTGTGTATTTCCTAAACTGACTAAACATAAACTGTCTTTCCAAATCTGTCCCCAAGCTACGGGAGCCGGTCGGCCGAGCGGACAGCACACTGGACTTGTGATTCTGTGGTCCCGGGTTCGATCCCGGGCGCCGGTGAGAAACAATGGGCAGAGCTTCTTTCACCCTGTGCCTCTGATACCTAGCAGTAAAATAGGTACCTGGGTGTTAGTCAGCTGTCACGGGCTGCTTCCTGGGGGTGGAGGCCTGGTCGAGGACCGGGCCGCGGGGCACTAAAAAACCCCGAAATCATCTCAAGATAGCCTCAAGATAACCTAAACTATCTTTTCCAAACTGTTCCTGCCCAAAGCCGTGTCTGTCCTAAATATTCCCCAACCTAAACTGTCTATATGATAAACTGTTTCTAACCTAAATACTTAAAACTATTTGTCCTTACCTGTCTCTGACCTAAACTGTTTCCGAGTCCTCCATCATGTCTTAGAAAATGGAAATAATACTGTAATGCTTTTAAGCCAGTAACATTGTCAGGAAAATAATAACCGTTATCAGTTACATATTGTTATAATTGTTGTCCAGGTTATGAATGGTGTTATGATAATTGTCCAGGTTTTTGTGAATGTTATTATAATTTTTGTCCCGGTTGTGAATGATTATATAATTATTATCCATGTTGTAATTGTTGTCCTGTTGTGGCTGATGTAATTTTTATTTTTCAGACTGAATTATGTTATAATTGTTATCCTATTTGTGGATGATGTCAATGGTTATATAGGGTGTCAATGATGTTATAATAGTTGTGCAGGTTGTGAATTATTTTAAAATAATTGTCCAGGATGTGAACGAGGTTTTAATAGTTATCCAGGTTGTGAATGACTTTATAATAGTTGTCAGGGTTGTGAATGTTGTTATAATAGCTATCTAGATTGTAAATTATAATATAATTGGTTGTCAAGATTGTGAATGATGATAATTGTTTCCAGGTTGTGATGATCAACGCCTTCGCAGGAGCGGGCAAAACTACAACCTTGCGCCGGTTGTGCCAGGAGCGACCACACACCAAGTTTCTCCTGCTCCTCCCCACTAAGTCACTCCAGGAACAATGTTCACAAACATTCCCCATCAATGTTACTGTGAACACTGTTCAGTCCGTGGCTTTTGCCCACATTGGCAGACGGTAAGTTGTGTCGCCACCATATTTAGCAGACTGTAGGTTGTGCTCCGACCATTGTAGGCAGACTGTAAGTTAGGCTGCCACCATTGTTGGCAGACTGTAAGTTGGGCTGCCACTATTGTTGGAAGATGGTATGTTGTGCCGCCACCGTTGTTGGCAGACTGTAAGTTGGGCTGCCACCATTGTTGGCAGACTGTAAGTTGGGCTGCCACTATTGTTGGCAGACTGTAAGTTGGGCTGCCACCATTGTTGGCAGACTGTAAGTTGGGCTGCCACTATTGTTGGCAGACTATAAGTTGGGTTGCCACCATTGTTGGCAGACTGTAAGTTGGGTTGCCACCATTGTTGGCAGACTGTAAGTTGGGCTGCCACCATTGTTGGCAGACTGTAAGTTGGGCTGCCACCATTGTTGGCAGACTGTAAGTTGGGCTGCCACCATTGTTGGCAGACTGTAAGTTGGGCTGCCACCATTGTTGGCAGACTGTAAGTTGGGCTCCGACTCTTTATGGGAGACTGTAAGTTGTGCTGCCACCATTGTTAGCAGACTGTAAGTTGGGCTGCCAATATTGTCGGCAGATTGTCATTTTGACTGCAACCACAATAAATATTTGCTGCGTAGATACACTCACTTTACAGCATCACACTTCATCTCTGGTGGTGGTGCTGCATGTTCTTAACAACACTCTCAACACTGATGTCGAGTGTTCGATCGTCTTCCATTTTGGCTGCCAAAATGTTATAGTTAATTTTAACTTCCCGAAATAACAGTTGTTGCCAGTTGTATTGAATTAACCTCCTGCAGATATGCAGGTTCAAAATGAACCTGGATATCTGCAGGAGGTTCTGCATATCTGCAGGAGGAGGTACATTTTCCCGCCCCAAAGACCTCATCGATATTTTGTAACTTTACGTTACAGTGTTTTCAAGAAAATAATTTCATAAGATTCCTAATTATCTTTTCTTTATGTATTTCTATGTAATGTAAAAGTCTTTAGCTTGTAAGAAATTAAACAGCAAAAATTCTAAATGTTTGGTAAGGAAGAAATTGTCGTTCCAACATGTTTTGTTCTTCTGGTTTTCAGATTTTCCTCGATTAATAAACTGGTGAAAACATTGAAATTCGACGATATATTCAATTTCCTCGACATAAGGATTTACTCAGGTATCAGGTAAGACCAACAACTGTAATGAACAGCAGGATGTGATACGGTCATTGTAATACATTATTGCTCTAAACCAATAGTCATTTGTAATACATTATTGCTCTCAACCAATATAGTCATTGTAATACATTATAGCTCCCAACCAATATAGTCATTGTAATACATTATTGCTCTCAACCAATATAGTCATTGTAATACATTATAGCTCCCAACCAATATAGTCATTGTAATACATTATTGCTCTCAACCAATATAGTCATTGTAATACATTATTGCTCAACCAATACAGTCATTGTAATACATTATTGCTCTCAACCAATATAGTCATTGTAATACATTATAGCTCCCAACCAATAACCCAATAACCGGATTTAACTGTTGATCAGCAACCACTAGAATTGTTGTGCGAACGTCTATTATAATTCATTTTTCCAGGTGATTATATTTTTTAGATTTAGGACACTACAACAATTTCCTTTGAATTTATTATATGAATAACTATTGTCGTAAGTGTGAGAGCAGACTTTCGTAACTAATGTCGTAAGAGTAAGAGCAGAGCGTCGTATCTCATGTCGCAAAATTAAGAGCAGATCGTCGTAACTCATGCAGTAAGTGTAAGGGCAGACCGTCGTAACTCATGCAGTAAGTGTGAGAGCAGACCGTCGTAACTCATGCAGTAAGTGTGAGAGCAGACCGTCGTAACTCATGCAGTAAGTGTGAGAGCAGGCCGTCGTAACTCATGCAGTAAGTGTAAGAGCAGACCGTCGTAACTCATGCAGTAAGTGTGAGAGCAGACCGTCGTAACTCATGCAGTAAGTGTGAGAGCAGACCGTCGAAACTCATGCAGTAGGTGTAAGAGCAGATCGTCGTAACTCATGCAGTAAGTGTAAGGGCAGACCGTCGTAACTCATGAAGTAGGTGTAAGAGCAGACCGTCATAACTCATGCAGTAAGTGTAAGGGCAGACCGTCGTAACTCATGCAGTTAGTGTGAGAGCAGACCGTCGTAACTCATGCAGTTAGTGTGAGAGCAGACCGTCGTAACTCATGCAGTTAGTGTAAGGGCAGACCGTCGTAACTCATGCAGTAAATGTAAGGGCAGACCGTCGTAACTCATGCAGTAAGTGTAATGGCAGACCGTCGTAACTCATGCAGTAAGTGTGAGAGCAGACCGTCGTAACTCATGCAGTTAGTGTGAGAGCAGACCGTCGTAACTCATGCAGTAAATGTAAGGGCAGACCGTCGTAACTCATGCAGTAGGTGTAAGAGCAGACCGTCGTAACTCATGCAGTAAGTGTAAGGGCAGACCGTCGTAACTCATGCAGTAAGTGTAAGGGCAGACCGTCGTAACTCATGCAGTAAGTGTAAGGGCAGACCGTCGTAACTCATGCAGTAAGTGTAAGGGCAGACCGTCGTAACTCAGCAGTAAGTGTAAGGGCAGACCGTCGTAACTCATGCAGTAGGTGTAAGAGCAGACCGTCGTAACTCATGCAGTAGTGTAAGTGCAGACCGTCGTAACTCATGCAGTAAGTGTAAGGGCAGACCGTCGTAACTCATGCAGTAAGTGTAAGGGCAGACCGTCGTAACTCATGCAGTAAGTGTAAGGGCAGACCGTCGTAACTCATTATACCCATTTAGAAAAAAATATAACAAGTAAATTTAACGAAGAATAGTGTTCGCTGTACATTCGAAGAAAACAAATAGCAGAAGAAGTCAAACACACCACCCTACCCTATGAACGACAAGGAAGACTGTGTAGAGAAATAGAAACGATCGAGCTAAAGATACAAGAATCGTATAATATCCAGGCGAGGCAAAGATTTGTGAAAGGTCAATACTTTTTCTCATATGCTAAAACAAGACCAAAAACGTTATCAAGCATTTAACCCTTACGCAAGGTAGATGGAATTTTCCCAGATGACAACAAAGAAATCTTTAAATACTTAAGATGCAGTAGGATTCTGTTTTCACTAGCAATGAACATGCTGAAGAACGATAATCCAAACGAATACATCATGAACTTGATATCAACATCAAATCATACATCTGATGCCGCCCTAATAACATTGGACCTTGACGACCAGACCACGCACTAGAATTTGAAGGGACGACGACATTTCGGTCCGTCCTGGACCATTCTCAAGTGGATTGTGAGAATGGCAATCGACTTGAGAATGGTCCAGGACGGACCGAAACGTCGTCGTCCCTTCATATTATAGTGTGTGGTCTGGTCACCATACTTTAGCCACGTTATTGTGATTCATCGCCTGCATCATTGGACCTTAACAATACACAGCATGCCCACACTCTCAGCACTAGGATTAGATTCCCGGTACTCTATATTCATCTAGAATTGCAAAAGACCACTATCATAGATCGTAAATATTATTTGGACACAGCCTAGATATTGGTGTCATTGTAACACCACTATAAATATAAACTAATAATGTAACACAACTACTCATGTGTAACACCACCATACAGTACCACTAATGGTTACACTGTAACCAAAGGTACCCAAAAAAAATGCTACACAGGATTAACTACACTGCAACCATCTGCCTTGTCCATTAATTATATCAAGCAATGAGGCAAGAAACATTGCTTGACTTGGAGAGTCCTTTTTCTTTAACTGACATTTATTATGTGACGGTTGTTAGCAAACTATATCCAGAAGCTAAGAGGATCCAACAATTGATACAGACGAAAAGTTTAACATGAATTTATTGAGAACAAATTATGAAATTCACCAACTATAAATCCCTACTTTAACACTAGCAATACTGGCAATTGTTACAGGATCCAGATTTGGAAACGTATCAAGGATCACACACATTACCTTAAGACCACTCTCTGCCTCTCAGTCTGGTGGATTCACTCTGTCTCCTGAGGCTTGCCTGATGACCTGCAGCTTCACACTGCCTCTGACACTCCAGCACTCTCTCTCCTAACTATCATATAGGGGTATATACACAACTGAATCAGGAGGAGGGGGGCGTTTTACACTGTTGTGGGAAAGTCTGGTGTGGACCTGTTCCCAGCCCATTCAGCCTGCTCGGGAACAAGTGTTTTGCAAACCTAAATAGTTGGTCAGCACATCAGGGCGTCAGCTTTCCATGATGTGCAAAAAAACACTCAAGATGTACCATTCAGTTGTTTGTCAAGACTATCGGGATTATTCATAAACAGGAACAAGCTGACTAGGGAGAAGCCAGAAAATATTTCAATTAACTCTAGCTGAATCTGAGGTCATAGGCTGACCTTACCAGGATGTTCCCATGGTGACTCATTGGTTTACTCTCTGCGTGTTACAATACTCCCTAACAACCGTCACGTAATAAATGTCAGTTACAGAAAAAGGACTCTCCAAGTCAAGCAGTGTTTCTTGCCTCATTGCTTGATATAGTTAATGGACAAGGCAGATGGTGGCAGCGTAGTTAATCCTGTGTAGCATTTCCTTGGAAGGGTACCTTTGCTGTATGGTAGTGTTACAAATGAGTAGTAGTGTTACATTATTAGTGTATATTTATAGTGGTGTTACATCATCTCAGACATGCTTAAAATAGCAGAGATCACCCCCACTCTCCAAAGGAGGTAGTAAAGCAGCTACAAAAGAATTATTGACCGATAACAAACCATCATAAAAACTCTTGAGAGCTAGGAAGAAAGATTACAAAGCACAAGGATTTACAGCATTTACATAATACTGGAAAACATGGGGTTCAGAACAGGAAGCTTCTGTATCTCTCAGTTGCTAGACCGCTATGATTATGGTCTTAGATCCCACAGAAGACAAACCAAATTCAAATATAATATACTCAGATTTCGTGAAAGCTAACACGCGTGACCATTGTGTTACTGAACACAAAGTTCACAAATCCACCATGTAGTGCTATGTCCACCAGGGTATTATGCTTGTTCCTATACTTTTTCTCATCCTCATATCGGACATAGAGACACAAACTATAGCTTCGTATCAACCTTAGCAGATGACATTAGGATTTTCATGGAAGAAAGACTTTTTCTCTTTCAGAGGAAAGAGCAAACCTCTAATCTTATGCATATCAGGTCTTTCAATGGGCCACAGAAAATAATATGTTGGTAAATAAAAATGAGTTCCTGTGCTATGAAAAGAAACGAAACTGTATTGGGACACTGGGTTTTATTTCTGGGAGCGTTAGCAATAAAACATTTAATTTCATCGGTACACAGAATCAACATTAATTTAACTGAACGCTTTCAGCGATGGACGACAAAGTTAATCCCGGGATTTCAAAACCCATATGAAGAGAAATTGAAAAGGTACAATTTACATTCTATCTGACAGTTACGAGTTACGAATGACTGGATTGAAGTGTTCAAGTATAATAAGTGTTCAATGGGTATAACAAGGGGGATATTAAATAACACACAATAGAACACAAAACATTGGATATAAATTGTGTACCTCTTCTCAATAAATTATGTACACCCTCCCAATAACTTGTGTACACCCTTGCAATAACTTGTGTACACCCTTGCAATAACTTGTGTACACGTTCCAAACAACTTGTGTACACGTTCCAAACAACTTGTGTACACGTTCCAAACAACTTGTGTACACGTTCCAAACAACTTGTGTACAACATCATCTCAATAACTTGCATACACCCTCGCAACTTTTGTACATTTTTGCACTAACTTGTATATACCCTCGTAATAACTTTGTTCACCCTTCTAATAACTTGTGTACACTCTCTTATTGACTTGTGTACAGTCTCTTAACAAACTGAGTACACTTTCCTAAACACATATATAAACTCTCCCAATAAATTTTGTCCACTTTCCCAATAATTTGTACATCATCCCAATATCGTATGTGCACTCTCCCAATAACTTGTGTACATTCTGCCTATAAGTTTTGTATACTCCCAATAACTTGGGTACACTATCCTTATATCTTGTCTACACTCCCAATAACTTGTCTACTCTCCCCCAATAACTTGTCCATGCTCTCTTAATAACTTAAGTACACACTCACAATAACTTATATACACTCTCCCAATAATTGCTGTACACTTTTTTAATAACTTATATAGGTTTTCCCAATAACTTGTGTAAACTCCTGAATAATTTGTGCACACTCTTCCAATATCTTGTGAACACACTCTCAATAACTAATGTGCACTTTCCCAACAACTTGCAGAGCTTGGTTGGCTGACTTAATAAGAAGCACAGTTAATTGCTTCGTGAGTTGCGCGGACGAGTACATCACCCTGCACCACGTCCCCGACGCTGGCTATAAAAATTTGTTCCTCACGAACAAAGAGAAATGGGAGGTTAGTCCAATATGTTGGTGAGTGTGTATGTTGAGTCCTTGTTGAGTGTTTGTCCAATATGTTGGCGAATCTGTAATATAATGTGCATGTTGAGTCCATATAGAGGGTTAGTCCAATATGTTGGTGAGTGTGTAATGTAGTGTGTATGTTGAGTCCTTGTGGAGTGTTTGTCCAATATGTTGGCGAATCTGTAATATAATGTGCATGTTGAGTCCATATAGAGGGTTAGTCCAATATGTTGGTGAGCTTGTAATATAATGTGTAGGTTCAGTCCATGTATAGGATTATTCATATATGGTGGTGAGTCTGTAATATAATTTACAGGTTACCACGTTGTGGGCTTCTTAATTGCTATACTATTCAGGTAATTATAGGTAATTCAGGTAAATATCAAGTAAAACAGCAGACACCCCCAGTGGTGCCACCTTCCCTGACACCATAACAATACCAGTACCCTCAGTAAGGAATAACCCGGACTCGTATTTAATTGTGAGGGAGAAGTTACACGTCACAGATTTGAGAACTACAGACTGAGGCACTCACCTGTCATCATGAGCTCAATCCCCAAAGTGAGCTATAGGTGACTCAATCTTTCCCTCACCTTACTCAGGTGTCCTATCAAACAGTTCCCATCGTTATCTATCTTCATTAAATAACTGGCAAATCTTGTATCTAACCTTTCACTTTAATTAACTGGCAGATCACCTCCACGTTCCTAGGGCCCCCTAGAGCAGGTAAGCAGGGGATGGAAGGCAGGGGCGAAGTCGAAGAGGGGAGAAAAAGATCGGTGGTTCAATCACCGTAGATAAAAAGACTTGTAGCTGATGCTGTGGTTTGGTGGTAGAGTGAAATTTACATGGTTGCTTGCTGATGTGTCTTGCAGGAGACCGGGCTTCTCGTCGCGGTTCTGGTGGTGTTCTTCGCTTCTACTGGTCTTCTTTTTTATTGATGATATCATCAGGCTCGGATCGTTGGTCTTCTTCTTCCTGGGCTTATTGGCCGGTCCGTTGGTCTAACTACGTGTTGTCATGGTGGTGCTGTCGTTGGAGATAGTGTCTAGAAGGACACAACCTCCTTGCCACTTCATGGACACTACCGCAGGTCCTGCATGGACACTTCACCGCAGGTCCTGCAGCAGATGTAGTAAGGTGGAATAAAGGCAGATGACGATGGATGAGAATGAGAAGGTGTCGGAGCTTGGGTGGCTTGCGATACAGTTGCAGAAGGAGCGGGCGTTGCAGCTGTTGGCAACCAGGGAAGGAAATCTTCAGTTGAGTAGGGGCACTTCCGTGGAGATGTTGATCCAGCCGAGACTTCCTCATCCGATGAATCGGCTGACTCATAGCAGAGGCGATGAATCTTGAATTCACCTGAGGCTGACTAATAATAGTATCTTCGTTGAGGACAGAAAGCTGGCGGCTTGACTGAGGTTGACACCGCAGTCACCCTCTCCTGACAGAACCTTGTCATGGTACTTCCTTTACCAAGATACTAGAACTACCGTTCATAATGTAGTGACGAGTTGCGTGTGCCTCACCAACTCCACACTTGCAAGTGACGTTTTAACCAATGACAGAGCTTCTGCTCGTGACGCGTCACAGCCTTGCTCCTCCCTAATTGGCCTCTGACGACATCACCAAATTCCTGTCTCGATGGGAAATTCCCATGTCACCACCTACCTGCTCACTTAATATGTTACTCAGTAACACAAAAAAAATACACCCAAAACCTGAATCTTCACTCTCATGTGACTTTAGTTTATGCTACAGACCACGTTATTCATCAGTTATCAGTCAATATTATTTTTAGATGGGGAATAATTCCCACCCAAGGCAGAATATAGGTCATGAGGCCACTGGGATTCACAATGTGTGAATCCAATATGAGGGTTAGTCAAATATGTTGTTGAATCTGTAATATAATGTGCAGATTCTGTCCATGTAGAAGGCTAGTCCAATATGTTGGTGAAGCCACATTGGAAAAATATGCTCTTTTACTTGACAGAATTTGTGGAGCTACACCTTTCTCTAAGTAGCGATGAGTTGCGTGTGACCTCTCCGACTTCTCACTTGCAAGTGACATCTTCACCAAGCACAGAGCCTCTACACACGACACGTCCTTGCACCTAAGTGGCAAGTAATTACCTTACTAAGGTGGGCTCATGAGCCCATGGCATAGCGAGTTTGCAAAGGAAAAAAGATTATAACAAAGACCTACCAGAAAAGTGGACCCACACTATCTAGCTTATCTCATCAAACTCTTAATCTTATTATTTTATGTGAATGCAGACCCGATGCTGAGTAGTGTAGTGTTGTTAACTGCCGTTGTGGTGGCGTGGGATGTAATATAGTGTCTGGCTCCTTCAGCTCGTGTTGCGCAGGTGTGACATCACACTTCACTAACAGTTTATGGCAAGACACACTTTAGTCTCTTTAAACAATGAGTCTTAATGCTTGTACACTTTTATGTGTAGTTTACACCACCATACAAAGGTCCATGGATATATATAAAACGGCAGAAACTCAGTGGGTATAACAGTGGTGTGCCTTTGTTGTGGTGCTGGAGTGTTTACTCTAGCCACAGTCTAGACACTAGTTAAATCAACACCAAGGTGGGTATAAGCACCCAACCTGTTTTAAAGATCGCTTTATACAATCGTTAACCAAACCTATCTGGTTAAACAATTATTTAATGATTATATATATTATTTTAGAGTATTACCATAATATGCTTACAGCCACTGGATGGCTATAAGATTCATATCCTGGTATGGAACCCATTACAGATGCTTCCCTGGGGTGATGTTTAAAAAATGGTGGTCATTTGCTGACTAGACATTCTCTGTATCCTGGGAGGGTTTGGCTTTGTTCTATAAATAGCTAGACATGAGCCATGTGCGCTCTCATAGATCATGTAACTCAGACATGTCATACTCTGTGATGGAAATTTTCCACACACTTACCCTGTTGCAATTGAGAAGTATACTTGCCCTGAAACACTGGTGAAGTATACTTACCCTGAAGCCCTAGTGAAATGTATTTTACACAGAAACACAGGAGAAGTACTCTTAATGTGAAAGATTAGTGAAGTATACTTACCCTGAAGTACACTTACCCCTTGAAACGATGGTGAAGTATACTTACCTGAATGGAGTAGAGTAGCACATTTTCCCTTAAGCACTAGTGGAGCATACTTTCCTTTAAGGGATAAAGGAGCATACTTTACCCTAATAAACACTTTAGGTATATGCTATAACTTAATCTCTAGAGAAACATACTTTCCCTTAAGGACTAGGGAAGAATGCTTTCCTTAAGCGCTCTCTAGAAAATTTTCCCCTTTAATTTCACACATTGATGCAAGGTCAAGTCTAGACGCTGTACCTGGAAGACACAGTGACGATAACTGACCAAAGAAGTACAGTAATTTGTATTTATATTTTAACTTTATATTGTCAGATCCAGTCACTTGCCGAGTTAGTGTGGAAGGAGATGAACAGGTGCTCGGAGAGGCAGCTAATCCCCATGACACAGGTGAGTTGGTTATGGACAGTGTTGTAACAGGTGCTCGGCCAGGCTGCAGGTGTCCATGAGTAAGGTGAGTGGGGTTATGGACAGTGTTGTAACAATTGCTCGGCCAGGCTGCAGATGTCTATGACACAGGTGTGGGGAATTATGGACAGTGTTGTATCACATCTTCATCAAGTAGAAAGTCACTTGTCCGGAGAAGTTTACTGGAACAGTGTAAATGCAACTGACATATTTTTNGGAATTAATAATTATAATATTCCGATAAATGATCTCTAGCGAGAAATGGAGATAATATTTATACTTCTCCAGAGCATTTGATCGTAACAGAATAAAAACTGTTACTGAATAATTTAATAATAACTCTTGATTTACATTATCAGGAGTAATTGTCAGCAATATGCTCAGATTATTTATATTAACACTATGGTTAGTGGTGTTAAGAGCTACTGCAATTAGTAAGTTAATAGTAATTTATCATAACATAATAATGGATGATAAATGTTGGAAATTTCCAACAAATATTAATGATCCGAAAAGGATAACAATGGATCTGAAGAACTTATAGGAAGAAAGAGAGCATGGTGCAAAATGATTAAGAATGGGGAAGTCAGTTTAAAATAAGAATTCGTACAACTAGTTAGAAATGTTAAAAAAAAGATAATGAGGGCAAAGAGAAACTATGAAGTTCGCCTAGCAGGGCAAGCAAAGGCAAATCCTAAAGTTTTTTTTCACTTTTATCGAACAAAAATTAGGGAAAGGATTGGTGCATTAAAAACTGAGACAGGTCAGATAACGGATAATGACTAAGAGATAAGTAGTATTTTAATAAATATTTTATCTGTTTTTACTAAAGAGGAACTTAACACTATACCTTCAGCAGAACAAAGTCTTATGTGGGTAGGGATAAGGGCAGGTTGACTAGTTTAGCAGTTACCAGGGATGATGTTATTATTAAACAAATAGAGAAACTCAAACCAAACAAATCCCCAGGTCCGGACGAAGTGTTTGCCAAGATGCTTAAAGAATGCAAAGAGGAGCTTTGCGATTCATTGTCACCATATTTAATAAATCATTAGAGTCAGGCAATAATTGGGCACTGATACTTTTACCCCTCCCCCCGTCTCCAAGATTACTATACAAACAGATACCAAAGCTTCTCCTTTCCATACCTTATTGTTCTTATTTTTTGTTCCTTTCTTTGTCCATCCCACTTGTGAGTTGTTGTTTGCTGTTGTGACGATTACTGACGCCTTTGAGCAATATGTGGGCGTGTATGCCTCTTTTTTTTTTAGTATCTTTATGTGTCTGTCTCATCGACACCTGACTGTATGTCCGACTCTAGTTCTCGAACACTGTCTCTTAATCGGTGTGTTTCTATATATATAGATCCATCTGTTTGTCTTTTTTCGGAAAACCTAGAGGGATGCACTAAACCTACCAGCTCCATTACTGGTACAGCCAGCCCTCCCGGGCTGAAAACCACCTGAAGACCCCCATCCATCGCCAGATCACTAGTATCAGCTATTGATACAGATAATGGCTCCAAAGAGCCTCCACTTATGGGCTAATCATAACCCGTGCTACTGGAACTAGTTCTGAGTAGCTGAATCTAAAACAACAACAACAGTCTTTACGCACACCCATTCACACTGCATTGAGGGTGTGAACACAATGCAACCCAAAACGTCTGAAGGTTATAGTTAATCCCCTTGACGGTCATGCATTCTGGAAAAGCCATATTCTAAAGGTTCTGAAGGACATAATTGGCATCTGAATCAGGAAGGTGATGATATCGTGCTCTTCTTTTCTTCTGAGGAAGAACTAGAAAAACTCTGACAAAGGATGCCATACTTCGCAAGGAGCACCACCTACATCCTCACTTCCCACGTCAGTTCCTGACCGGAAGAACTGTTTTTACCAGCAGGACCCGCCAGTGGACTGCTGACCGACCGCAACATAAGATCATGGACAATATCGAGGACGAAAATCCGAACCTGGATGTATTTAACCTACAGTTCTGCAGCACCAACAAATATTCAATGAAGAATAATTTTACCACCATAGCTTCGGCCACCCAGGCTGCCACACAAGGTTTCTACTACTTCGACTTACAAATACGACCCCACTAAGTAAAAAGGAACAATACCATGAAATCCAGCAGTGCTTCAAGTGTTACGAGCTCTTCCACCCCACTAACAAGTGTCAGCACCCTGTCCAGAAGTTCACCCTGTGTGCACTGGACCATCACTACTCCATATGCAAGGCAACAACCCATCTCTGCTTGATCTTTGATGGCAATCACCCCGTAATTTCCTACCGCTGCCCCCGCAGACAGGAAACATCAATGGTAAAGCCAAGAAACAACCCTCGAATGATATGGTGGAAGTGCTGATAATCAAAATAGAGATTATAAATGTAGTTATTGTCCTTGTATATAAGTCACCGGAGGCAAACCCTCAGCAGTTTAAAGACCAACTAATGAAAGTAGAACACTGCTTGGAAAACCTCACAAATCCAGCTCCGAACATCATTCTGCTTGGGGACTTCAACCTACGGCACCTGAAATGGAAGCACCTGGCTAATACAGTAATATCAGAAAGAATACCAGGAAGTAGCCTTAATGAACAGGCACATGCAAATGACCTGCTACGGATGTGCGACAGGTTTGCCTTAAACCAGCAAATAGTAGAACCAACCAGGAAGGAGAACACGCTGGACCTCATTTTCACTAATAATGATGAATTGATCAGGAACATAATGATTACAAATACCTGTTACTCAGATCACAACTTAATTGAAGTTATGACAACCATGGGGAATAGACCTTCAAAACCAGTCCAGATTCCCGGTGGAGGAGATTTCAGCAAATTCAACTTCAATAATAAACAGATAAACTGGGAGCAAATAAACCAGGACTTCACAGAAATAAACTGGGAAGAACAGCTAGGAAATGCGAACCTGAACCAGTGCCTGGAAAAAATAAGCTCAGTAGCACTAGAAATATGTACAAACCGCATCCCCCTAAGAAAAAAGAGGAAGAGATGCAGATTGGAACGAGAACGTCGTTCCCTATATAGGCGAAGAAAACGAATCGCGGTACAACTTGAGAGTCGCACCCTATCTCAGGAACGGCGAAGAAGGTTAGGTAGCGAAATAGGAAAAATTGAACTCAAGCTACAAGAATCATACAAAACGCAGGAGAGGGAAAGAGAGCAAAAGGCCATCAGTGAAATAGAGAGAAACCCGAAATATTTTTTCTCCTATGCAAAATCAAGATCAAAAACCACATCTAGTATCGGGCCCCTGCGAAAGGAAGATGGAACTTTCACCGATGACAACAAAGAAATGAGCGAGCTACTGAGGAAGCAATACGACTCTGTCTTCAGCGAGCCATTAAACGCACTAAAGATCGATAACCCAAATGAATTTTTCATGGATATGATACCAACATCAAATCATATATCAGACGTCACCCTATCCCCACTGGATTTTGAAGAAGCCATAAACAGTATGCCTATGCACTCCGCACCAGGCCCGGATTCTTGGAACTCCATATTCATCAAGAACTGTAAAAAACCACTATCGCAGGCCCTTCACATTCTGTGGAGACAAAGCCTAGATACTGGCGTTATTCCTGATATACTAAAAACAGCAGAGATAGCACCACTTCATAAAGGAGGAAATAAGGCAGAGGCAAAAAATTACAGACCGATAGCACTAACATCGCACATCATAAAAATTTTTGAGAGAGTGCTAAGAAGTAAGATCACAAAATACATGGAATCACAGCATCTCCATAACCCCGGACAACATGGTTTCAGAACAGGGCGCTCTTGCCTGTCGCAGTTGCTGGACCACTATGATATGGCATTAGATGCTATGGAAGACAAACAAAACGCTGATGTAATTTACACAGATTTTGCAAAAGCTTTTGATAAATGTGACCATGGTGTTATTGCCCATAAAATGCGCTCAAAAGGAATTACCGGAAAAGTAGGCAGATGGATCTACAATTTCCTGACCAACAGAACCCAATGTGTAATAGTCAACAAAATAAAATCCAACCCGTCAACCGTTAAGAGCTCAGTCCCCCAGGGTACTGTGCTTGCTCCAGTACTTTTTCTCATCCTTATATCGGACATAGACAAGAACACAACCTATAGCACTGTATCATCCTTTGCAGATGACACTAGGATCTTCATGAGAGTAGGCAACATAGAGGACACGGCGAACCTCCAGTCAGATGTAGATCAGGTCTTTCTATGGGCTACAGAAAATAATATGGTGTTTAACGAAGACAAGTTCCAGCTCATGCGCTATGGAAAAAATGAAAATATAAAAACTGGAACCACGTACAAAACTCAGGCAAATCATAACATAGAACGAAAAGGCAATGTAAAGGATCTGGGTGTACTCATGTCGGAAGACCTTACCTTTAAAGAACACAATAAAGTAGCCGTCACAACTGCAAGAAAAATGACAGGTTGGATAACAAGAACTTTTCACACTAGAGATGCTATACCGATGATGACACTTTTCAAAACGCTTGTGCTCTCTAGAGTGGAGTACTGCTGCACAATGACAGCCCCTTTCACTGCGGGTGAAATTGCTGACCTGGAGAGCGTGCAGAGATCCTTTACTGCTAGAATCCACTCGGTAAAACATCTAAACTATTGGGACCGACTAAAGAGCCTAAATCTGTATTCCCTTGAGCGCAGGCGGGAGAGATACATAATAATTTACACGTGGAAAATATTAGAGGGGCTGGTCCCAAACCTGCACACAGAAATAACATCACATGAGACCAGAAGACATGGCAGGATGTGCAGAATACCCCCGTTGAAAAGCAGAGGTGCAACTGGTACTCTGAGAGAGAACTCTATCAACATCAGAGGCCCGAGACTGTTCAACACGCTTCCACTACACATAAGGGACATAACTGGCAAACCCCTCACAGTGTTCAAGAGAGAACTGGATACGCACCTCCAAAGGATACCTGATCAACCAGGCTGTGACTCATACATCAGGCTGCGAGCAGCCGCGTCCAACAGCCTGGTTGATCAGTCCAGCAACCAGGAGGCCTGGTCGATGACCGGGCCGCGGGGACGATAAGCCCCGGAAGCACCTCAAGGTATCAAGGTATCAAGGTATCCTACCTACGCGACCAGGGCCCCAGGCACTCAACCCACCACCTCAGATCCCACCAACCGACCAGAAGACTTCCCATTCTTATTAAGGAGTGGCTCCTCCCACCAGGCGACCCAGCCTTCACAATGGGGATCCCTGCTCTTATCAGACTAGCGGAGAGGCTTGTTTTGTCAGTGAAATGAACACATTATACATAGCCAATGGCCTGGACCCCCCATCATAGCCCCCTGGCCATAGTCGCACTACCTCCACTACCACTCTGGAGACTACCACCAGGACGACCACGAGGTCGATTTCAACACAGACTCCAGAGTCACCCAAGTCCCGGGCAACACAAACAGAGGTATTTCCCTCTCCAGCTCCCAACACTCCTACTATCACCATTTCAGCGGCTGCGCTAGCAGACGTGCTGTCTATAAATGCTAACAGCACCACCAACGCTCATGAAATAGATTCTACCACCAATCAATGACACCTGAGCCTACCTCACGCTGCAAGGCTAAAGACGAAAACTCTAACTACAGTGGTTACAAACTACTCAGACGAGGAAATCTTAGTAGGAGCTCCACCGCCACACCCCAAATACGACACCTAATCGGCACAAGACCTCCTTATGGAGACCATCTCACCAATACCTGATCAACCAGGCTGTGACTCATACGTCAGGCTGCGAGCAGCCGCGTCCAACAGCCTGGTTGATCAGTCCAGCAACCAGGAGGCCTGGTCGATGAACGGGCCGCAGGGACGATAAGCCCCGGAAGCACCTCAAGGTATCCTCAAGGTATAGTCCAGGGGTCTCCAAACTATGGCCCGCGGGCCACATCCGGCCCGCCACATAATTTCATCCGGCCCGCCAAACAAATCCCTGTGTGGTGGCCTTGAAAAAATAATTATCGTACGAATGGCATCGCAGAATTATTCAAAGCTGGGGCTGCTGACTGGTGGCGCTCAGCCCGAGTCAGTTTTCCTCTCTCTCGATAGTGTGACGCACAGATACTAGTACTGGTAGGTATGTGTTGTGCATTACAACCAATCAGTTGTGTATAACTGTATATTGTGGGGATGGAGGGCGAGTGGGGCTTCGCTGCTTCTGTTTCAGGGAGCACAAACACTGTACAATATTCTTTTCTCTGTACTTTAACAATACCTTTATCTTAGTTATACAAAATAGCAATAATACTATTGTAGCCAAAAATATTGCATGTTTAAAATAGTTAAAGTGGTAACCATTAAGTTTATCAACGAAAGCTGTTGCCATAATATTTACCACTTTATAATAATATGCTATGCTTTTTAACACCACATACAAGCTGTTTTTTTCCTGTAGAATTTATTTCATTTATTTTACCCTTATGTTTTCAGATATGGAAAAGATAAAGAAAAGAAAAGTGAACAGTGAGTGCCGTCAGTTCAATGACGAATGGAAGATAAAGTACTTTTTTGTGATAGCAAATGATAAAGCGTTATGCCTCATATGTAGAGACAGTGTTGCTGTTCTGAAGGAATACAATATTCGTCGGCACTATGAATCTAAACATGGCCCGCATAAATATGGGAAATATATAATGTGGCCCTTACATTGAAAAGTTTGGAGACCCCTGCCATAGTCCAACGATAGCACGGCTCAGCCAAAGTCTCAGGCAAAGAAAAAACGAAAGACCTAGAGGTCTACACAAACCCTACCAGCTCTATAATTGGTACAGCCAGCCCTCCAGGGCTGAAAACCACCATGAAGACCCCCATCCATCCCCATATCTCTAGTATCAGCTATTGATACAGATAATTGCTCCAAAGAGCCTCCACTTACGGGCACACCATAGCCCGTGCTACTTGGCACTTTTTGTTCTGAGTAGCCGACTCTAAAACAACAACAATATTGCCCATCTACTTGTGCTGTAATTGACTTGTGATTTTTTTTTGGTGCGACAGATGTAGTTGGTTCAAAATAAGAAGAAAAATATTATCCGCCCTAATAGGCAGTTACCATGCGTTAGTTCTGAGGAGTGACGTCCCCGCCGGTCGGTCTCTGAATAGGTCTCCTGGTTGATGGTCTGGTCAACTAGACTATTAGACTCAGCTGCTCGCAACAGACGTATGAATCATAGCCCAGTTGATCAAGTGTTTTTTGAGGTCATTATTAAGTTCTCTTCTGAGTACCATGGGAGTTTGGCTAGTTATGTTCTTTATGTTTGGAGGGAGAATGTTGAAACGTTTTGCAATGTAATAGTGATTGAGTTCTCTCTCTCAGCAGGGTTATTTTGCAATTCGTGCCATACCTTCTGGTCTCATGTGGTGTTATTTCTGTGTACCGACTAGGATCTAGTCGCTCTACTATTTTACATAATTTTCTATGAGAAAATTATATATTTCTCCAACCTGTGCTCTAGGAAATACAGACTAAAAAAATTAGATGGTCCCAACAGTTTAGAGATTTATTGAGTGAACTCTGGCAGTTAAAATCTTTGCACATTCTTCAAGTGCAAGTTGGTTTGAATGAGGCTGTTGTTGTGCAATAATATTCCACCTTAGAAAGCACATGTGTCTTTAAAAATATCATCACTTTCCTGGCATTTAATGTTTAAAATGCTTTAATTATCCAGCTTGTCATTTTTATTCACCTGTGACAGCTACTCGTGTTCTTTAAGAGTTAGGTCATCCGACAAGATTATTCCCCATTCTTTTAAATTACTTTTTTGTTTTAGTGATTTGACTGCATTTTATATATGGTTTCCGTTTTGATATTTTCGTTTTCCATAGTGCAGAAGTGGAACTCATTTACGTTAAATTTCCCAATATTTACTGTGGCCTATTCAAACCCTGATTTAGTTTAAAGGTTTGTTGTGTCCTCTTTATTGTCTATTATCATAAAAATCTTAATGTCATCTGCAAAGCGCGATACTGTACTGCAATTTGTGTCCTTGTCTTTGTCCGATACATGGATGAGAAAAATTACTGGAGGAAGTACAGTACCCTTGGGGAGGGGGAGGCTGAGATTATCTCTGTGTCTGATTCGGATTATACTTTGTTGATTACACTCTAGAATATGTTCTTTTGGGAATTATAGATTCATCTTCCCACTTGGACAGTATTTCCATTTGTGAGCATTTTTAATGCAATAACACTATGGTCACAATTGACGAAAGGTTTCGCAAAATCTGTATATATTATATCAGTGTTTTGCTGTAAATGTAAACTTTGCCATGTCATAAGCCACTATGACAAGGCAGCTAAGGCCATGTCATAGTGATCTAAAAGCTGTGAGAAGCAGGAGCAACCTGTTTTGAATAACCATATAATGCCACTCATCAATATTGGTAATTATTTAAATGGCACGACAACAGAGTGCGACAGTAACGTCTCCTACTTGTTTGATTATGTAATCATATACAAGTCCCACTCAAACTGACAGAAAAACGAAATAATTTTTTTTTATCAAACATTTAGGGAAAATTTAGATCACTGTTTTTAAATGGGAGCTGCCTCCTAGTCCTGCTTTTTTATCACGCTTAAAAAAAGTGTGCGACAAGCATGTGCATCTTCAAAAACATAAATGTTCTCTGGCTTTAGCCATTTGTCCCGACTGAAAAGTGGCGCGAGAGGTACGTGCTATGGTTAAAGGCATTCAGGCCTTAAGTATACTCGATTGTTTGTCATTAAGCTCTAGCATCACGGGCTAATCCTCCTTCATGTGATAGGCCTTAAATTCAACATCTAACCAAGCTAAGTTACAGAAAAAAGCAAATGTAACCGATGAGAAATAATATTAATATTATTGAAGTTTTGAATTAAGAGCATATATAATAGCGTGTACTGTGACTGATGTCCCATCACCACCATCAGCAAGTTTGTTGGCTCTCATCATATGCATTATTTCCACAGCTACCTTCAGATAGATCACGGCGTCTTAACAAATTATTACAAAGATAACTATCATATAAATATTTAGGTTCCTCCAGAATTATATTATCTTCACTGAGGCTCTGTGGGCCCTGAGTTAAACAGTTGTTCATAATGTGACGCTCCATTCCCAGAGATCTCTGGCGGTCGGAGGCAGTAACTTAGATCTAAAATAATAATATGGAGTTTCAAACACGGTCTGGCATCTAGGGATGGCTGTCTAAATTTCTGTGAAACAGCCGGGGATATCTGCCCCAACAGATGGGCCAAGGCCATATACCTGGTTGTAATCATGCTCATATTGCATATCCCAGGATCATTGTTTACCATTCCTCTTCAAAGTGACAAAATTATTATTGATAAACATAATTATTCACATAAGATGACATTTTCATTTGAAACTGAATTGCAAATATCGTGGATATAATTATTGCAGGATTTGTTCGGAAGTGCTGAACATGGAGCTATTGCAAGATGTGTTCGGAAGTGATAAAGGGAAGGGAACTATCAGAGGAAAGCGCCAAGCCATTGCGACTATATAGCACTGGGAAGGGGTCACGATAAGGATTTGGGATGGGATGGGGGGGGAGGGGGAGGAATGGTGCTCAACAACTTGGACGGTTGGGGATTGAACGCCGACCTCTATGAAGCGAGACCGTTGTTCTACCGTCCAGTCCAAGTGTATGTTATCAGTCTCCGTGGTGTAGTGGTAAGACACTCGCCTGGCGTTCCGCGAGCGATATGTCATGGGTTCGTATCCTGGCCGGGGAGGATTTACTGGGCGCAATTCCTTAACTGTAGCCTCTGTTTAACGCAACAGTAAAATGTGTACTTGGATGAAAAAACGATTCTTCGCGGCAGGGAATCGTATTCCAGGGACCTGCCCGAAACGCTACGCGTACTAGTGGCTGTACAAGAATGTAACAACTCTTGTATATATCTCAAAAAAAAAAAAAAAAAAAAAAAAAAAAGTGGTTGGCTCGGAAGTGGTGAACATGTAACTATTGCAGGACGTGTTCGGAAGTGGTGAACATGTAACTATTGCAGGATGTGTTCGGAAATGGTGAATATGTAACTATTGCAGGATGTGTTCGGAAGTGGTGAACTTCATCCTGCCCGCAGAGGTGCTGGAGATGGTATTCGTGAACGTGCCTCTATTGCATCTGTTGACCGTCGATGCTTGTGTCTGTCGCTACTGGTACACAGTCATCCTTAACCCTGCGGTGAGTAATACAACCCTGCGGTGAGTAATACAATACTACAGTGAGTAATACAACCCCTATAGTTAGTAATACAACCCTAGAGTTAGTAACACAACACAATGGTGAGTAATATAATCATACAGTTAGTAACACAACGCTATGGTGAGTAATCCTACATTCAGTAATACACCACTAAAGTTAGTAATACAATACTATGGTGGGTAATATAATCCCAATGTCAATAATACAATCATACAGTTAGTAATACAACACTGTGGTAATATAATCCTACAGTTAATAACAACACAGTGGTGAGAAATACAACTCTATGCTTATTGATGCAACACATTGGTGAGTAATATAAATCTACAGTAAATAAAAGAACCCTGTGATAAATATTAAAATATGCATGTTGAAGCTCTCTAACTGTTTAAATTTAAATTTGCTTATAAAAAATCTAACAAATGAAAATTGCTTTATTCGAGAGGTGACGTTTTCGTAATTTACATTTTGCATGTTATATTGTTGACTCGTTTGCCTTACTTTGCTTGTACACAATTTCAGTTTATTCCTTGGAGAAAATTTTACCATCGACTGAAGTTGGTGCCAAATAACGTATCGTCCAGCATGCTGTTGTTCCCCTCGCCGAACAGTGACAAGCTGCCAGTCATCGACATCATGTCTGCCTTCTGTCAGCACCATGGTGTGACATCCATGATAGACTGTATCACCAGTGTCATCAGGTAAGATAACACCATGAGAGACTATATCACCAGTGTCATCAGGTAAGATAACACCATGAGAGACTGTATCACCAGTGTCATCAGGTAAGATAACACCATGAGAGACTGTATCACCAGTGTCATCAGGTAAAATTACACCATGAGAGCCTGTATCACCAGTGTCATCAGGTAAGATAACACCAAGAGAGACTGTATCACCAGTGTCATCAGGTAAGATAACACCAAGAGAGACTGTATCTCCACTGTCATCAAGTAAGATAACACCATGAGAGACCAATGTCACTAATGTTATCAAGGTAATTACACCCCGAACATGGAATGAAAGCACCAATAATGGTGCTTTCATTAAGCACCACTAATGGTGCATTAGTTTATCAACACCACTAATGGTGTTGATAAATAGGTGATGATGATGGGTAGTAAGCTGCGGACAGCAGCAGCATAAAGCATCACTAACTGTGTTGTGGATATTGCAGGATGATGGGCAGCAGGCAGAGGCAAGGAGCTGGAGCAGCGACCAAGTTGCTCCTTCAGAGACACAGACTGTACACCGTGGCAAATAATACTCTGGAGAACATGGAGGAGGCGCTCATGCCCAGACCCTTCAACCTCTGGCACGTCGCTACCCTCATTGTGTTCCGTAGGTGTTTCGCACTCCTGTTCTCCTCATGCGTCGGGTTTTCTTTCCCTTGCTACTGTTCTCACCATGGGTAGTGTTCTCATTCCCTTGCTCCTGTTCTCCCCATGCGTCGTGTTCTCCTTCCCTTGCTACTGTTCTCCCTATGCGTCGTGTTCTCCTTCTCTTGCTACTGTTCTCCTCCCATTGCTCCTGTGCACACCTAGTTATGTTTGCTTAGGTTAAACTTTGGATCTTTGGTCCCGCCTTTCAACTGTCAATCTACTGGTGTACAGGTTCTTGAGACTACTGAGCTCTATCATATCTACATTTGAAACTGTGTATGGAGTCAGCCTCCAACACATCAATGCTTAATGCATTTCATTAACTGACTACTCTGGCACTGTAAAAGTTCTTTTTATTGTCCCTATAGCTCATTTGGGTAGACATCTTCGACCTGTGTCCCTTTGTGCGAGTACCACCCATGCTAAAGAATAAGACTTTATCTACCCGAATAAGCTTCGGATTCGTAGTCCTGAGGTTCCGGGTTCGATCCCCGGAAGAGGCGGAGACAAATGAGCAAAAAGTTTCTTTCACCCTGATCCCCCTGCTACTCAGCAGTAAATAGGTTCCTGGAAGTTAGACAGCTGCTACGGGCTGCTTCCCGCGGGGGGGGGGGGGGCAGTAACAAAAAAAGACCTGGTCGAGGACCGGGCAGCGGGGACGGTTTCTTTGTGTCCTCCTTATCTCGTTTTTAACATTTCTAACCAGTTGAACGAATTCCTATTCTAAACTGACTTCCCCATTCTTAATCATTTTGTTCCAATTTCTCTTTCTACCTGTAAGGTTCTTCTGATCCTTTGTTATCCGTTTCGGTTCATTAGTATTCGATCTATTCAATTTGTATTGTATACTACGTTCCAGTGCATTTCTAAGGAATATTTTTGAATAGGTTATATTTTGAATCTACATCGAAATTCCTTTTTTCATCACCCATTGCTGGGTTTACGTCAAGCTTCAAGACCGGCAAACCTCCATGCCCACAACTTTCCAATCTATTTCACCCACAAAATTTTCTAAGGCTATTGAAATTAACTTTTCGAAAATCTGGCACTTAACCGAATTTTCACCTGCAAATCTATTACATTCTATACTATATCTGATTTCTTTGTGATCACCGTTCCCTAGTTCACTCCCTATTTCGATGTCATTAATTTGTATTTCCCTGTTAGTTAACACTAAATCTAAAATATTATTTTCCCGAATTGGTTCCTTAACGTGTTGCGTAAAAAAGTAATCGTCAATTATTTTTTGAAAATCTTCTGCTTCATTATTCCCTGTTCTGTTAATCCAGTTTATTGCACTAAAATTAAAGTCACCTAAAATGATACAAACACTGCTAGTCCTAGATGCTCTAGATATTTCATCCCACTGATGCATTGCTTCAATTCTGTCTAAGTTTGAAGGCCTGTATATAACTCCCATTATAAGATTATTTGCTTTTTCGTTTAATTCTAGCCAAATAGTTTCTGTTTTGTGGCTCGGTTCTGATTCCCTCTTTGTGATTACTTTTCAAATCTTCTCTAACATATATGGCTACTCGCAATCCTCGTCTAATATATCTTTCTGTGTGAAAAAGGTTAAATCCATTTATTTCATATTCAGCTAATAGTTCTCAATTTTCTACAGTCATCTAAATTTCGGTAAGTGCAATAATATATATTATGTCATTGTAGACAAGAGCATTTAAATCCTTTATTTTGTTTCTTGGACTCCTACTGTTCGTGTAATATACCCCTAAGTGAATCGTTATTTTGAGGCTCTTCTCTTTCCATGACTATTTTGCCAATTTGTTTCCCCCCTCCCACAAATACATACTTTTATTATATCCTTTCTCCATGTCAATTCCCATACTACTGTCTACTCAAAGATTAAACCAAAGCAAACCCCTCCAACGACAGGTTCCAACGAGTTCACAACAGCAACAACCCCAGTTCTAG
This sequence comes from Procambarus virginalis, assembly GCA_020271785.1. Classification (NCBI taxonomy): domain Eukaryota; kingdom Metazoa; phylum Arthropoda; class Malacostraca; order Decapoda; family Cambaridae; genus Procambarus; species Procambarus virginalis. The sequence goes on along the minus strand of WNGS01002751.1, from coordinate 73,313 downwards.
ATAGATGAACCCCATCCTGAGCATACGTGTCATTTCTTTCATAAAAGTGATCCCAGTTATAAATGAATGATATTGCATTTGATTTGCAATTTTTGTCCAGTCGGCAATTGACAGCAAGTGCCCTCGACAACCATTCATTTCCATCTCCCTTTGTTAGAAGAATGCCACATATGATCAGGATTCCTCCCTTGCTCCTAACTAATTCTATGGTTGTCTTAAGCCTTTGTATCAGTGTCTCACTCCTAACTAGTCCAACATTATTTCCACCTGAACTGATACAAAAAATGGGTGTGTTCCCATTTCCAGGCGTTAATGTTGTTAACAATGTCACCAATTCCAGCTCCCGGATAGCAAACCCTTAACCTGTTCCCCCTTTCTCTGGGATAAAAAGTTTTATCCCTATTACCCATATATCATCTTTCCCATTACTCATATTCTCCCAATGTTGGTTTTCTCTTCTCCCATGCGCCTGTTCTCCACCCCATGCTCGTTTTCTCTTGCCCCTACGTAACTGTTCTCCTCCTTATTATCTTGTTCTTCTATCCTTTCTCCCGATCATCCTTTGTTCTTAATCTTTTCCACCTATTTCATTACACACAGAAATCACACTAAAGTGATGCGTCAAATAAACAAATCCACAAGGGTCGTGACGAGGATCCGAACCTGTGTCCGGGAGCATCCCAGACACTGCCTTAATCGACTGAGCTACGACAGGGTTAAGAAGAGTTGAAACCGAAGTTCTACTGAACTTACTGGATCCCGCAGCCTTTCCGAGGCACAAACCAGGGTTTTCACAACTCCTCCCTGCACTCGAGCTATGTCAATAGGCCGTTCTCCTTCTTCGCCCTTATATCATTACACACAGAAATCACACTAACGTGATGCATCAAATGAACAAATCCACAAGGGCCTTATATGGTGGATTTGACTTCTTGATGTGTAGTAGTCTACACATCAAGAAGTCAACACCAGCAATCAACAGCCAATTAACGCACTACTATATTCTACCCACTTCAAGACTCCGCTCCAATATAGAAACATCAAGAAATACGGGCCAATAGGCCTTCTGCAGTTACAGATCTATTCTTCCCTTATACCCATTGTTTCGTGTTCTGTGTTGGTTCTCACCTCACCCCAAACCATTGTAACATGTCACCTCACCCAAATGCAGGTATTTAAACTCTGTTCAGTTATAGTTGTTCTGTGTGTGTGTAACTAAAGTCTTTGAAAATGTAATAAGTTTTACGAAACGCGCTCAAGTGTCGCGTCAGACTAAGAAATAAAGAATGAATTTTGGAGAATTGATTTTTAATTTACCGTCATCAGTAAAAACAAACATAAGGAAAATTGAGAAAATTCGTGTTAGAATTATTAATCTTACTTTTTCGGTCATATTTAATAACATATGTCTACAGGAAAGACTGCTACCAAAATATACTAATTATATATATATATATATATATATATATATATATATATATATATATATATATATATATATATATATATATATATATATATATATATATATATATATATATATATATATATATATATATGCCTGACCTACGCTTGAAACACACTAGCGATCAATTATGTTTCTTTGTAATTTGTTACAAGAACTAAAACCACTTAGTTTGAAAACTAAATGTTTTCAAACAAGAGAGAAAGTAACTAAATGAGTAAATAAGTGATTGAGTAAATGAATGAGTAAATAAATAAGGAAATTAATGAGTAAATAAATAAGGAAATTAATGAGTAAATGAATGAGTTATTGAATGAACGAATGAGTAAACGAGTGATAGAGTTAGCGACTGGGTGAGTGAGGAATGAGAGACAAGATAGATATCTATGGGATAGAAATCCCTATATTAACCCATAATTTTTTCCTTGAAAATGGCGAAGAGTGCAGGGAACCCAAACATTGTCATAAGGTGCAGGGAACCCAAACATTGTCATAAGGTGCAGGGAACCCAAACATTGTCATGAGGTGCAGGGAACCCAAACATTGTCATGAGGTGCAGGGAACCCAAACATTGTCATAAGGTGCAGGGAACCCAAACATTGTCATGAGGTGCAGGGAACCCAAACATTGTCATGAGGTGCAGGGAACCCAAACATTGTCATAAGGTGCAGGGAACCCAAACATTGTCATGAGGTGCAGGGAACCCAAACATTGTCATGAAGTGCAGGGAACCCAAACATTGTCATGAGGTGCAGGGAACCCAAACATTGTCATGAGGTGCAGGGAACCCAAACATTGTCATGAGGTGCAGGGAACCCAAACATTGTGATAAGGTGGTGGGAACCCACACATTGACGCAAGGTGCAGGGAACTCACACATTGTGATAAGGTGCAGGGAACCCACACATTGTCATAAGGTGCAGGGAACCCACACATTGACGCAAGGTGCAGGGAACCCACACATTGACGCAAGGTGCTGGGGAACCCACACATTGACGCAAGGTGCAGGGAACCCACACATTGTCATAAGGTGCAGGGAACCCACACATTGACGCAAGGTGCAGGGAACCCACATATTGATGCAAGGTGCTGGGGAACCCACCCATTTACTAAAGGTGCTGGGAACCCACACATTGACGTCATGTGCAGGGAACATACACACTGACACAAGGTGCAGGAATCGGACACTGATGCAAGATGCAGGGGACACACACACTGACGCAAGGTACAGGTCTCAGACACTGATGCAAGGTGCATTGAACAAACACACTGACGCAAGGTGCAAGGGAACATACACTGATGCCAGGTGCAGGTAACACACACTGACGCAAGGTTCCGGTCTCTGACACTGATGTAAGGTGCATTGAACATACACACTGACGCAAGGTCCAGGAATCAAACACTGACGCAAGGTGCATTGAACATACACACTTTCGCAAGGTAACACTCACTGATGCAAGGTGCAGGGAACACACGCACTGACGCAAGGTACAGGTCTCTGACACTGATGCAAGGAGATTGAACATACACACTGACGCAAGGCACAGGGATCAAACACTGACGCAAGGTGCATTGAACATACACACTGTCGCAAGGAAACATACACTGTCGCAAGGAAACATACACTGATGCAAGGTGCAGGGAACACACGCATTGACGCAAGGCGCAGGGATCAAACACTGATGCAAGGTGCATTGAACATACACACTGACGCAAGGTGCAAGGGAACATACACTGATGCAAGGTGCATTGAACATACACACTGACGCAAGGTGCAAGGGAACATACACTGATGCAAGGTGCATTGAACATACACACTGACGCAAGGTGCAAGGGAACACACTGATGCCAGGTGCAGGGAACACACTGGTGTAAGATAAGGTGAATAATAGGAGAGAGCGTTAAGCCAGTACGGCTAAACAGGTCTTAGAAGGGATATGAGGACAAGAAGCTGGGATATGACGGAGGGAAGGAACGGTGCCATCCTCTTAGACCACTGGGGACCGGACGCCGACCTGTAGGAAGCAAAGCCGTCGTTCTACCCACCAGTCCATATATACTGGGTATACTCAATAAAGTATAACGTTAAATATCCCAACAAAAATATTATACAGAGGAGCGCATATAGACAGGATAAGTTAAGGTTCATAAGAGTCCTGAGTACATACTAGTTTGATGCTGGTGATTTATGGAACAAATTACTGGGTAACACAACAGACATGGGATCCCATGAAGTAATGGTTGGAAACATAGGACTGAATTTGGTTGAGTATAAATAGGAACTGCCTGGTGTGGGCCAATCACTCAGTTGACATGTGTTTTTAGATACTCTTCGGCCTGCCACAGCCAGGCTGTTCACTCGCTCTTACTGTGAAAAAAATTATATATATGTTGCAGGAGACAATTTTATTGGTTATCGACGACGATCTATATTCCATAAATCCCATACCGTGTATAATAATTGGAGAGAAGTGTATTAGTAATGACTTGATGTTGTCAGTGTCAGAGGACGTTTGGGACGTGGAGGGGGCGGTCCACCTGCTGCTTCACCCTGCCTCTCCCCTCACGGCTGTGGCTGTCACCGAGGCCTTCTACTGCTTGGCCTCCGTTCTCTTTTACTGCATACAACACTTTAAGCTTCCAACAAGGTTAGTTAACTCTGTGTTATAATTCTGTTCGGGTCTTTCTTGCCGTGAGGAATTTCACGATGAAAATTGTATATGATCACAATAGTGACGAATCATAGTCACATCTGGCTAACATAAAAGAAGCATTAAAAATAATTAATATGGTTGGCTCCATTGATGAGTGTCGGATCCCATGGCCACACCCACGAACTTGGTGGAAAGGAACTAATTGAGCTCCGATAATTTCACCCCCTTTAGATCACCTCGGAATCTATCAATAAAAGCAACATGTCTCTCCAGTGTTGGAGTCCCAGCCTCACCCAACTTGTGAAGTGATGGCTGAGGGTTAGGTGACCATCAATGACGGGTTAAGATCTCCTCTGTTGATCCCATTAAAAGAATGACGGCATCCAATGCCAAAAGGAGCTGGTGGCTGAGCGGACGGAACACTGGGCGAGTGATTCTGTGGTCCCGGGTTTAATCCCAGGCGCCAGCGAGGAACTATGGGCAGAGCTTCTTTCACCCTGACGCCCCTGTTACCTAGCAGTAAATAGGTACCCAGGAATTAGTCAACTGTCACGGGCTGCTTCCTGGGGTGGAGGCCTGTTCGAGGACCGGGCCGCGGGGACACTAAGCCCCGAAATCATCTTAAGATAACCCATGGCGACCCATATTAAGCTGTTGGGGACTCCCATAAGGTTGGAGGTGATTCTGGCACCGCCTAGAGAAGGTAAACGGAAAATTCGGGGTAATTATTTTTCCCTTTCTGTATAATAAAGCTTTATGTACTGAGGTCAGTGAAATAGACAAAATATGTTTTCTAGTTGCAGTAGTTAGAAGGTAAACATGTTGCTGAGGCAACAGATAATATTCTTGTCCAAGCAATGTTTCCAGGTTGTGTTGACCTTAGATGGGACGCATTTCAAGACATTATCGTTATTTCTAATTTTGTTAGTGGAATGATGCTGGTCGTATAGAGCATTTGGTCAATCCGGGAACCACATTGATCTTGGCACTGGGTTGATCTCGGCACCGGGTTCATCTGGGCACTAAGTTTATCTGGGCACTGTGTTGATCTGGGCACCGAGTATATCTGGGCACTGAGTTTATCTGGGCACTAAGTTTATCTAGGCACCGAGTTTATCTGGGCACTGAGTTTATCTGGGCACTAAGTTTATCTGGGCACTGTGTTGATATAGACACTGGGTTGGTCTAGGCACTGGGTTGAATTAGGCACAGTTTATCTGGGCACTGTGGTAATCTGGGCACTGGGTTGATCTGGGCACTGGGTTGATCTGGCCACTGGGTTGATCTGGCCAATGAGGTGATCTTGACACTGGGTTGATCCGGGCACTGAGTTGATCTGGGCACAGAGTTGATCTGGGCACAGAGTTGATCTGGGAAATGTGTTGATCTGGGCACTGGGTTGATCTGGGCACTGGGTTGATCTGGGCACTGGGTTGATCTAGGCACTGAGTTGATCTGGGCACTGAGTTGATTTGGGCACAGAACTGATCTGGGCACAGAGACGTTCTGGGCACAGAGTTGATCTGGGAACAGAGTTGATCTGGGCACAGAGTTGATCTGGGCTCAGAGTTGATCTGGGCTCAGAGTTGATCTGGGCACAGAGTTGATCTGGGCTCAGAGTTGATCTGGGCTCAGAGTTGATATGGGCACAGAGTTGATCTGGGCACAGAGTTGATCTGGGCACAGAGTTGATCTGGGCACAGAGTTGATCTGGGCTCAGAGATGATCTGGGCTCAGAGTTGATCTGGGCACAGAGTTGATCTGGGCTCAGAGTTGATCTGGGCTCAGAGTTGATATGGGCACAGAGTTGATCTGGGCACAGAGTTGATCTGGGCACAGAGTTGATCTGGGCACAGAGTTGATCTGGGCACAGAGTTGATCTGGGCACAGAGTTGATCTGGGCGCAGAGTTGATCTGGGCACAGAGTTGATCTGGTCACAGAGTTGATCTGGTCACAGTTGTTCTGGGCACAGAGTTGATCTGGGAACAGAGTTGATCTGAGCACAGAGTTGATCTGGGCACAGAGTTGATCTGGGCACAGAGTTCATCTGGGCACAGAGTTGATCTGGGCGCAGAGTTGATCTGGGCACAGAGTTGATCTGGTCACAGAGTTGATCTGGTCACAGTTGTTCTGGGCACAGAGTTGATCTGGGAACAGAGTTGATCTGAGCACAGAGTTGATCTGGGCACAGAGTTGATCTGGGCACAGAGTTCATCTGCGCACAGAGTTGATCTGGGCACTGGGTTGATCTATCACAGAGTTGTCCTGGGCACTGGGTTGATCTGGGCGCTGACTTTATCTGGGCAATGAGTTTATCTGGGCACTGAGTTTATCTGGGCACTGAGTTTATCCTGGCACTGAGTTTATCTGGGCACTGAGTTTATCTGGGCACTGGGTTGATCTGGGCACTGAGTTTATCCTGGCACTGTGTTGATCTGGGCTCTCCGTTGATCTGGGCACTGGGTCTATCTGGACACTGTTTTGATCTGGGCACTGGGTTGATCTGGGCACAGAGTTGATCTGGGAACCGGGTTGATCTGGGCACTGAGTTTAGCTGGGCACTCTGTTGATGTGGGTACTAAGTTTATCTGGTTACTGAGTTTATCGGGGCACTGAGTATTTCTGGGCATTGTGTTTGATCTAATCACTGGGTTGATCTGGGCACTGGGTTGATCTGGGCACTGGGTTGATATAGTCACTGTGTTGATTTGGGCACGAGGTTGATCTGGGCACTGTGTTGATCTGGGCACTGTGTTGATCTATCCACTGGGTTGATCTGGGCACTGGGTTGATCTGGGCACTGGGTTGATCTGGCCACTGGGTTGATCTTTGCACTGAGTTTATCTGGGCACTGTATTGATCTGGGCACTGGGTTTATCTGGGCACTGTGTTATTCTAGGCACTGGGTTGATCTGGGAACAGAGTTGATCTGGACACAGAGTTGATCTGTGCACAGAGTTGATCTGTGCACAGAGTTGATCTGGGAACAGAGTTGATCTGGGCACAGAGTTGATCTGGGCACAGAGTTGATCTTGGCACAGAGTTGATCTGAGCACAGAGTTGATCTGGGCACAGAGTTGATCTGGGCACAGAGTTGATCTGGGCACAGAGTTGATCTGGGCACAGAGTTGATCTGGGCACAGAGTTGATCTGGGCACAGAGTTGATCTGGGCACAGAGTTGATCTGGGCACAGAGTTGATCTGGGCACAGAGATGATCTGGGCACAGAGATGATCTGGGCACAGAGTTGATCTGGGCACAGAGTTGATCTGGGCACAGAGTTGATCTTGGCACAGAGTTGATCTGAGCACAGAGTTGATCTGGGCACAGAGTTGATCTGGGCACAGAGTTGATCTGGGCACAGAGTTGATCTGGGCACAGAGTTGATCTGGGCACAGAGTTGATCTGGGCACAGAGTTGATCTGGGCACAGAGTTGATCTGGGCACAGAGTTGATCTGGGCACAGAGTTGATCTGGGCACAGAGATGATCTGGGCACAGAGATGATCTGGGCACAGAGTTGATCTGAGCACAGTGTTGATCTGGGCACAGAGTTGATCTGGGCACAGAGTTGATCTCTGCACATAGTTGATCTGAACACTGGGTTGATCTGGGCACTCGGGTGATCTGGGCACAGAGTTGATCTGGTCACTGGGTTGATCTGGACACAGTTGATCTGGGCACTGGGTTGATCTGGGCAATGGGTTGATCTATCACAGAGTTGTCCTGGGCACTGGGTTGATCTGGGCACTGGGTTGATCTGGACACAGAGTTGATCTGGGCACTGAGTTTATCTGGGCACTGAGTTTATCTGGGCACTGAGTTTATCTGGGCACTGAGTTTATCCTGGCACTGTGTTGATCTGGGCTTTGCGTTGATCTGGGCACTGTTTTGATCTGGGCACTGGGCTGATCTGGGCACGCAGTTGATCTGGGAACCGGGTTGATCTGGGCTCTGCGTTGATCTGGGCACTGTTTTGATCTGGGCACTGGGCTGATCTGGGCACGCAGTTGATCTGGGAACCGGGTTGATTTGGGCACAGAGTTGATCTGGGCACTGGGTTGATCTGGGCACAGAGTTGATCTGGGCACTGTGTTGATCTGGGCACAGAGCTTATCTGGGCACTGGATTGATCTGGGCACAGAGTTGATCTGGGCACTGCGTTGATCTGGGCACTGTGTTGATCTGGGCACTGTGTTGATCTGGGCACAGAGTTGATCTGGGCACAGAGTTGATCTGGGCACTGGGTTGATCTGGGCACTGGATTCATCTGGGCACTGGGTTGATCTGGGCACTGGGTTGATCTGGGCACTGGGTTGATCTGGGCAGAGAGTTGATCTGGGCACATAGTTGATCTGGGCACTGGGTTGATCTGGGCACAGAGTTGATCTTGGCACTGGGTTGATCTGGGCACTGGGTTGATCTGGGCACTGGGTTGATCTGGGCACTGGGTTGATCTGGGCACTGGGTTGATCTGGGCACTGGTTTGATCTGAGCACAGAGTTGATCTGGGCACTGGGTTGATCTGAGCACAGAGTTGATCTGGGCACTGGGTTGATCTGGGCACTGGGTTGATCTGGGCACTGGGTTGATCTGGGCACTGGGTTGATCTGGGCACAGAGTTGATCTGTTCACTGGGTTGATCTGGGCACTGGGTTGATCTGGGCGCTGGGTTGATCTGGGCACTGGGTTAATCTGGGCACAGAGTTGATCTGGGCACAGATTTGATCTGGGCAGAGTTGATCTGGGCACAGAGTTGATCTGGGCACAGAGTTGATCTGGGCAAAGAGTTGATCTGGCACAGAGTTTATCTGGGCACAGAGTTTATCTGGGCACAGAGTTGATCTGGGCAAAGAGTTGATCTGGGCAAAGAGTTGATCTGGGCAAAGAGTTGATCTGGGCACTGGGATGATCTGGGCACTGGGTTAATCTGGGCACAGAGTTGATCTGGGCACAGAGTTGATCTGCGCAGAGTTGATCTGGGCACAGAGTTGATCTGGGCAAAGAGTTGATCTGGCACAGAGTTTATCTGGGCACAGAGTTGATCTGGGCAAAGAGTTGATCTGGGCAAAGAGTTGATCTGGGCAAAGAGTTGATCTGGGCACAGAGTTGATCTGGGCACTGGGTTGATCTGGGCACAGAGTTGATCTGGGCACTGGGTTGATCTGGGCACTGGGTTGATCTGGGCACTGGGTTGGTCTGGGCACTGGGTTGATCTGGGGTCTGAATTGATCTGGGCACTGAATTGATCTGGGCATTGAGTTGAGCTGGGTACTGGATTTATCTAGGCACTGAGTTGATCTGGGCACTGAGTTGATCTGGGTACTGGTTTATCCCAAGCAAGGGGGCAATTCAGATGCTAAGTGAACTAAAGCACCAGGTAAATTAAGCCTCCGGAACGACCCGGGCTCCGCTGGGTACCCCACGCAGCAGTCACATAAGATATCGATGAAATTTTGTGAACATGAAATAAAACAGCATGACTGTCCCTGACTGCTTACCAGGGCATAATGGCTAGAGTTAACAGACTTGTGAATTGACGTACCAAGAGTAATGTCACAATGACCTGACGTACCACGAGTAGTGTCACCGTGGTCTGACGTACCATGTGTAGTGTCACAGTGATCTGACGTACCATGTGTTGCGACACAGTGACCTGACGTACCATGTGTAGTGTCAAAGGGATCTGACGTACCTTGTGTAGTGTAACTGTGTTCTGACGTATCAAGTGTAGTGTCACTGTGTCCTGACGTACCAAGTGTAGTGTCACAGTGTTCTGTCGTACCATGTGTGTGTAGTTTTACAGTAACCTGATGTACCATTTGTAACTTTACAGTGACCTGCCGTTCCATGTGTAGTTTTACAGTGACCTGATGTACCATGTGTAGTTTTACAGTGACCTGCCGTACCATGTGTAGTGTCACAGTGACCTGACGTACCATGTGTAGTTTTACAGTGACCTGCCGTACCATGTGTGTAGTGTCACAGTGACCTGCCGTACCATGTTTGTAGTGTCATAGTGACCTGCCATACCATGTGTGTAGTGTCACAGTAACCTTCCATACCATGTGTGTAGTGTCACAGTGACCTGCCGTACCATATGTGTAGTGACACAGAGACCTGCCGTACCATGTTTAATTTTACAGTGACCTGCCGTACCATGTGTGTAGTGTCACAGTGACCTGCCGTACCATGTGTAGTGTCACAGTGACCTGACGTACCACGTGTGGAGTATCACAGTGACCTGACGTACCATGTGTAGTGTCACAGTGACCTGCCGTACCATGTGTGTAGTGTCACAGTGACCTGCCGTACCATGTGTGTAGTGTCACAGTAACCTGCCATACCATGTGTGTAGTGTCACAGTGACCTACCGTACCATGTGTAGTGTCACAGTGACCTGCCGTACCATGTGTGTAGTGTCACAGAGACCTGCCGTACCATATTTAATTTTACAGTGACCTGCCGTACCATGTGTGTAGTGTCACAGTGACCTGCCGTACCATGTGTAGTGTCACAGTGACCTGCCGTACCATGTGTGTAGTGTCACAGTGACTTGACGTACCATGTGTAGTGTCACAGTGACCTGCCGTACCATGTGTGTAGTGTCACAGTGACCTGCCGTACCATGTGTGTAGTGTCACAGTGACCTGCCGTACCATGTGTAGTGTCACAGTGACCTGCCGTACCATGTGTAGTGTCACAGTGACCTGCCGTACCATGTGTGTAGTGTCACAGTGACCTGCCGTACCATGTGTAGTGTCACAGTGACCTGACGTACCATGTGTAGTGTCACAGTGACCTGCCGTACCATCTGTAGTGTCACAGTGACCTGACGTACCATGTGTTATGCCACAGTGACCTGACGTACCTTGTGTAGTGTCACAGTGACATGACGTACCATGTGTTATTTCACAGTGACCTGACGTACCATGTGTTATGTCACAGTAACCTGACGTACCATGTGTAGTGTCACAGTAACCTGACGTACCATGTGTAGTGTCACAGTAACCTGACGTACCATGTGTTATGTCACAGTAACCTGACGTACCATGTGTAGTGTCACAGTAACCTGACGTACCATGTGTAGTGTCACAGTAACCTGACGTACCATGTGTAGTGTCACAGTAACCTGACGTACCATGTGTTATGTCACAGTAACCTGACGTACCATGTGTAGTGTCACAGTAACCTGACGTACCATGTGTTATGTCACAGTAACCTGACGTACCATGTGTAGTGTCACAGTAACCTGACGTACCATGTGTTATGTCACAGTAACCTGACGTACCATGTGTAGTGTCACAGTAACCTGACGTACCATGTGTAGTGTCACAGTAACCTGACGTACCATGTGTTATGTCACAGTGACCTGACGTACCATGTGTTATGCCACAGTGACCTGACGTACCATGTGTAGTGTCACAGTAACCTGACGTACCATGTGTTATGTCACAGTGACCTGACGTACCATGTGTAGTGTCACAGTGACCTGACGTACCATGTGTAGTGTCACAGTGACCTGACGTACCATGTGTTATGTCACAGTGACCTGACGTACCATGTGTAGTGTCACAGTGACCTGACGTACCATGTGTAGTGTCACAGTGATCTGCCGTACCATGTGTAGTGTCACAGTGACCTGACGTACCATGTGTAGTGTCACAGTGACCTGACATACCATGTGTTATGCCACAGTAACCTGACGTACCATGTGTAGTGTCACAGTGACCTGACGTACCATGTGTTATGTCACAGTGACCTGACGTACCATGTGTAGTGTCACAGTGACCTGACGTACCATGTGTAGTGTCACAGTGATCTGCCGTACCATGTGTAGTGTCACAGTGACCTGACGTACCATGTGTAGTGTCACAGTGACCTGACGTACCATGTGTAGTGTCACAGTGACCTGACGTACCATGTGTAGTGTCACAGTGACCTGACGTACCATGTGTAGTGTCACAGTGACCTGACGTACCATGTGTGTAGTGTCACAGTGACCTGCCGTAGAATGTGTAGTGTCACAGTGACCAGACGAAGCATGTGTAGTGTCACAGTGACCTGCCGTACCATGTGTAGCGTCACAGTGACCTGACGTACCATGTGTTATGTCACAGTGACCTGAAGTACTATGTGTAGTGTCATATTTGCTTAGCTAAACGAACTAGAGGGTTCAGTTCCTGAACCGATTATGTACCTCTGTTATCCTTTACACCACCACCCAAGGGATGGGTATGGGGTGCATAATAAAGAAAGAAAATGAATTCGTACAATCTGGTAATGGGTATGTCTGGGTAAGTGCGATGCACCATGTGAAGTACAGCAGGAACACCAGTAACAAAAACGTGTCTTCTCAAATAATACACTGCATTGTGTGTGCTATGATCTTTAACTCACAAAAAAAGGGGTGACTATGAAAAGTAGCGGCTCACAAAGAATCATGTTTTCATCAAGGCTTTTCTCAACGGACTCCGTATTTTGTCCGTTGAGAAACTCAAGAAAACGGGCTGATAATAACTAGTGTCTCGAAGGATAATCTGAGGATAGTTGGAGCAATTGAAGGGCTTACCTATCACTACTTACCAGTCAGTGACTAGGGGGGAACTGAGCTCTAGTTTTTAGCGCCACATCTAATGCCCGTGTTGTACTGGTTGCGTTATAATTGATTAATTATGACCCTTGAATTCTATTTCGAAACTTGCCCAAAAATTGTGGATGGCGGTGACTTCGGCAACTTCTTACAACGCGTTTTACTTGTTAACTATCCGCAACAAGGTAAAAGTATATTTTTACTTATATTTAATCGACTCATTTGTATACCTGGAGAATACGTGGAGAGCGTTCTGGGAGTTCTACTCCCGGAGTCCGGCCTGAGGCCAGGCTCGACTTGTGATAACTTGGTCCAACAGGTTGTTGCTTGGAGAGGCCCACAGGCCTACATATCCACTACAGCTTGGTTGGTCAGGCACTTCTTGCAAGAACTTATCTAAGTGCCTTTTTGAATACATCCACCTTTGTTCCAGCAATATTTCTAATGTTTGCTAGGAGGGTGTTGAACAGCTGTAGACCTCTAATGTTCAGATAGTGCTCTCTGAATGTTCCCCTTGCACCTCTACTCTTCATTTGTTCTATCCTGCATTTCTTTCTGTGTCTTTCGTTCCAGTATGTTGTTATTCTACTGTGCAAATTCTTGGCCTGGCCTTCAAGTAGCTTCTGTGTATGTATTATTTGATACCTTTCTCGACTCATTTCCAAAGAGTACATTTTAAGAGCTTTGGGACAGTCCCATAAATTAAGATGCTTTATCGTTTCTATGCGTCCAGTATATGTTCTCTGTAGTCCCTTTAATTCAGAAATCTCTCCCGCTCTGAAAGGGGATGTGAGTACCGAGCAATATTCAAGACGGGACAGCACCAATGATTTAAATAGTATAAGCATTTCTGAGGTGTCTCTGAATTTGAACGTTCTCATAATCCATCCTATCATTTCCCTGGCCGCCGCTATATTTGCTCGGTAATGCTCACTAAATGTCAGGTCGTTAGACATCATATTTCTCAGAACTTTTACATATTGCTTTCCTTCAATGAGTAGGTCTGATTGTGTCTTGTACCCCGTGTTTCGTTTCAGTTCCTCGTTTCCCCCATAACTAAGTACCTGGAACTTGTCACCATTAAACATCATGTTATTTTCAGTTGGATAATCGAAGACTATTAATATCTGCCTGAAGTTTTTCAGTGTCTTCTACGGAGGAAATTTTCTTGCTGATTTTTGTATAATCTGCAAAGGATGACACGAATCTGTGACTAGTATTTTTGTCAATATCAGAGATAAGCATGAGAAAGAGCAGCGGTGCAAGGACTGTGCCCTGGGGTACAGAGCTTTTCATTGTACTTGCGATTGATCGTATTTGATTCACAGTCACTTTCTGCATTCTTTTTGACAGAAAGTTCAAAATCCAGCGCCCAACTTTACCCGTTATTCCTATTGATTTCATTTTATGGGCAATCACTCTATCATCACATTTATCGATTGCCTTTGCAAAGTCTTTATATATTTGATATATGAAGTGTGCAAATGCAAAATATTTTTTAATTTCCAGCTTCTACGTGTGTCCTCTAATCATACTTTCTCTCAGTTGAAAAGGCTTTCCATGTCGGCCTTGTCTGCTTCCCTTATGATCTTATATGTTGTGATCGTGTCCACTGTTTTCCCTCTTCTCTATAGTTGTGAGGTCTATTTCCATTAACCTATCCCTATTGCTTAGCCCTCTAATCTCTGGCACAAATCTTCTTGCAAACCTTCATACAGTTTTAATTTTGTTTGTTTTGCTGCATTAGATGCTGATTCCAGGTTGGTAGTACTCATTACAGTATTGGTCTAACAAAGTCTGAAGATTGTCTTGACAGATTCCTGTTATGGGGATATGGAACATATGCTGTTGATTCTATTCTGTTTATGTGTGCTTCTGATGTTAATGCTGGAATTATATCCCTCAAAGTTCTCATTTATTTATTTGTCAGATTCCTGTAGTTGTCTTACCATTATGGTGTAGATACCGACTTATCACCTAACTACCTTTCCTATTTTCATTACCTTACACTTGTGGGATCGATTTCACCTAACAGTTTGTTTGACCACACCTGGAGGTTGTCAGCATTCTTTTTTTTTTTTTAATTTTTGGTAGTGCTCGGTTTTTACATTTTTCATCAGATTTGCGTCGTCTGCAAACACTGACATGGATGAGCTCACTCCTCCGGGTAGGCCATTCACTTAAATTAGGAACTGTAGTGGTGCCAGGACTGAACCCTGGAGGACCCTACATTCATTCCTCCTGATTCCAACCTCCTTTATGACTGTGATTCTTTGTTTTTTGTAATTCATGTGTATTCACCCATGTGTTCATTGTCTGGCCAGTTATCCCAGACAGCGTCTCCATCTTGTATCATTCGCCACCATTCACGAAAAAAAAACTAAAAAATGATTTTTGGCAATTTAGGAAAATTCAGTCTACAAGTCTTCTTTTTCCAGTCTTATTTTAGAAACTTGTAATACAACTCAATCAAGTTTGTCAGGCACAGGAGTCAGTCTGAAGTCTGTTTATCAGGTGGAGTGTGACAGCGGTCAGTCTGGAACAGATATATCAGTAGAGAGCTGTAACAAGAAGAGCGTCTCAGGGGTCATTCTTGGAACAGCTGGAGCAAGTTGTTCATCTGCGGTTAGTACTGCCATGTGGGTCCCCAATTGAGTCGGTGTAGGGACACATGGTCAATTTGCAGTAGAGACACGGGATTGTCTGAGAACAGTCGTAACAAGTGTACGACCAGAGTAGTCGGTCTCGGTACAACTAATAAATCACGCTTTATTCTGGGTACAGATGTAACAAGTGGTGTGTCAAAAGGAAAAGTCTGAGGACGTTTATAATAAGAGAACAGCTGTATCATGTAGAGTGTAACCTTGGTAACTCCTTAAAAAGGTGTAAACATGTGCAGTGAAACATAAGCCGGTCTGGGGAGAAGTGCAATAATTGATATGCAGCAGATCAGTCAGGCGACTATTGTAACAAGTGTCGCAGGTCAGCCAGAGGATACATGTACTAATGGAGTACCACAGGGTCAGCGTGTAGACAGTTGTAACAAGTGGATAGGCACATTTCCGTCTGAGAACACTTATTATAAATGGGCATCAGTTTGGCAGACGAGCAAAGTGTCGTAGCAGTTAGTTTGGGTACAACTGTAACAAGTGCAGAGTCACAAGGGAATAGTTGACGAAAATTGTAGTATGTAGAGTGACACTTCAGTCCAGGGATAGTTGTAAGAAGTAAGAAGTCACACTCCTTATAACTGAAAACAGTATAACAAACATTGTACCACAGGGTACAATTGGGCCACGTGGTTGTGGCAGGGGTCACTCCGAGAACAGACAAAACAAGTAGTCTCACAGAGGAGACTAATGGCAGTTGTAACAAATGTTGTGTCAGCCGATCTCTCTGAAAATAGCTAAAACAAGCAGGGTGAAACAAATGTCAGAATAGAGACAGTTGTATCAAGTGGAGTCACCCAGGTCTGTCTGTATACAGTTGTATCATGGGGAGAGTTACAGTGGTCAGTCTATACAGTTCTATCAGAAGAGTCCCAGTGGTCAGTCTTTATTCAGTTCAATCATGTGGAGACTCACGGTAATCAGACTGTATACAGTTGTATAACTTTGCGGTTCGTTATACGCCTAACGTGTACTGCATGTATAAATTGGCTGCCTCTGCCCCGGCAAAAAGAATTATTCAATTACAATAACATTACAGGTACCACCACCTGGTGTATTATACAATCTATCTAAATGATAACTTACAGGTACCACCACCTGGTGTATTATACACTGAAACTGTATGAGAACAAATGGAGAACTGCAGGAACATCATCATCTCAACGAACTCCAGCAGGTGTCTGTGGATCAACAGCTGCAACATGTGTCTGTGGGTCAACAGCTGCAACAAGTGTCTGTGGATCAACAGCTGCAACAAGTGTCTGTGGATCAACAGCTGCAACAAGTGTCTGTGGATCAACAGCTGCAACAAGTGTCTGTGGATCAACAGCTGCAACAAGTGTCTGTGGATCAACAGCTGCAACAAGTGTCTGTGGATCAACAGCTGCAACATGTGTCTGTGGGTCAACAGCTGCAACAAGTGTCTGTGGATCAACAGCTGCAACATGTGTCTGTGGGTCAACAGCTGCAACAAGTGTCTGTGTGTCAACAGCTGCAACAAGTGTCTGTGGGTCAACAGCTGCAACAAGTGTCTGTGGGTCAACAGCTGCAACAAGTGTCTGTGGTGTCAACAGTGTCAACAAGTGGTTGTCAACAAGCTGTCTGTGGTCTGTGTCAACAGCTGCACACAAGTGTCTGTGGATCAACAGCTGCACACGTGTCTGTGGATCAACAGCTGAAACAAGTGTCTGTGGGTCAACAGCTGCAACAAGTGTCTGTGGATCACCAACAGCTGCAACAAGTGTCTGTGGGAACAACAGCTGCAACAGGTGTCTGTGGGTCAACAGCTGCAACAGGTGTCTGTGGGTCAACAGCTGCAACAAGTGTCTGTGGATCAACAGCTGCAACAAGTGTCTGTGGAACAACAGCTGCAACAAGTGTATGTGTGTCAACAGCTGCAACAAGTGTCTGTGGATCAACAGCTGCAACAAGTGTCTGTGGGTCAACAGCTGCAACAAGTGTCTGTGGGTCAACAGCTGCAACAAGTGTCTGTGGATCAACAGCTGCAACAAGTGTCTGTGGAACAACAGCTGCAACAAGTGTCTGTGGTCAACAGCTGCAACAGGTGTCTGTGGGTCAACAGCTGCAACAGGTGTCTGTGGGTCAACAGCTGCAACAAGTGTCTGTGGATCAACAGCTGCAACAAGTGTCTGTGGATCAACAGCTGCAACAAGTGTCTGTGGATCAACAGCTGCAACAAGTGTCTGTGGATCAACAGCTGCAACAAGTGTCAGTGGGTCAACAGCTGCAACAAGTGTCTGTGGGTCAACAGCTGCAACAGGTGTCTGTGGATCAAAAGCTGCAACAAGTGTCTGTGGATCAACAGCTGCAACAAGTGTCTCTGTGGATCAACAGCTGCAACAAGTGTCTGTGGATCAACAGCTGCAACAAGTGTCTGTGGTCAACAGCTGCAACAAGTGTCTGTGGATCAACAGCTGCAACAAGTGTCTGTGGATCAACAGCTGCAACAAGTGTCTGTGGATCAACAGCTGCAACAAGTGTCTGTGGGTCAACAGCTGCAACAGGTGTCTGTGGGTCAACAGCTGCAACAAGTGTCTGTGGATCAACAGCTGCAACAAGTGTCTGTGGATCAACAGCTGCAAGTGTCTGTGGATCAACAGCTGCAACAAGTGTCTGTGGATCAACAGCTGCAACAAGTGTCTGTGGATCAACAGCTGCAACAAGTGTCTGTGGGTCAACAGCTGCAACAAGTGTCTGTGGGTCAACAGCTGCAACAAGTGTCTGTGGGTCAACAGCTGCAACAAGTGTCTGTGGGTCAACAGCTGCAACAGGTGTCTGTGGGTCAACAGCTACAACAGGTCTGTGGGTCAACAGCTGCCACATGTGTCTGTGGGTCAACAGCTGCCACATGTGTCTGTGGGTCAACAGCTGCAACAAGTGTCTGTGGGTCAACAGCTGCAACAAGTATCTGTGGGTCAACAGCTGCAACAGGTGTCTGTGGGTCAACAGCTGCAACAATGTGTGGGTCAACAGCTGCAACAAGTGTCTGTGGGTCAACAGCTGCAACAAGTGTCTGTGGGTCAACAGCTGCAACAAGTGTCTGTGGGTCAACAGCTGCAACAAGTGTCTTGGGTCAACAGCTGCAACAAGTGTCTGTGGGTCAACAGCTGCAACAGGTGTCTGTGGGTCAACAGCTGCAACAAGTGTCTGTGGGTCAACAGCTGCAACAGGTGTCTGTGGATCAACAGCTGCAACAAGTGTCTGTGGATCAACAGCTGCAACAAGTGTCTGTGTGTAAACAGCTGCAACAGGTGTCTGTGGGTGAACTGCACCAGCAGGTGTCTGTGGGTCAACAGCTGCAACAGGTGTCTGTGGGTCAACAGCTGCAACAGTATCTGTTGTCAACAGCTGCAACAGGTGTCTGTGGTCAACAGCTGCAACAGGTGTCTGTGTGTAAACAGATGCAACAGGTGTCTGTGGGTCAACTGCACCAGCAGGTGTCTGTGGGTCAACAGCTGCAACAGGTGTCTGTGGGTCAACTGTACCAGCAGGTGTCTGTGGTCAACAGCTGCAACAGGTGTCTGTGGTTGAACTGCACCAGCAGGTGTCTGTGGGTCAACAGCTGCAACAGGTGTCTGTGTGAAACAACTGCACAGGTGTCTGTGGGTGAACTGCACCAGCAGGTGTCTGTGGATCAACAGCTGCAACAGGTGTCTGTGGGTGAACTGCACCAGCAGGTGTCTGTGGGTCAACAGCTGCAACAGGTGTCTGTGGGCCAACTGCACCAGCAGGTGTCTGTGGGTCAACAGCTGCAACAGGTGTCTGTGGTGAACTGCACCAGCAAGTGTCTGTGGGTCAACAGCTGCAACAGGTGTCTGTGTGTAAACAGCTGCAACAGGTGTCTGTGGGTGAACTGCACCAGCAGGTGTCTGTGGATCAACAGCTGCAACAGGTGTCTGTGGGTGAACTGCACCAGCAGGTGTCTGTGGATCAACAGCTGCAACAGGTGTCTGTGGGTCAACTGCACCAGCAGGTGTCTATGGATCAACAACTGCAACAGGTGTCTGTGGGTCAACTGCACCAGCAGGTGTCTGTGGGTCATCAGGCAACACAGGTCATCCACAGCGACTCTTCATCTTACTCATGAACAACTAAGAATAATCAACCACAAGATAGAGGCCAGTCATGTAAGTTACTTCACAATGTGTCTATTTACTCCCAGTCATGTAGGTAACGTCTCTCCGTGTTAAACTTAAAAAATCGTTCATATAAGTAACTCAACATTCTGCCCGAATTGTCTCTCCTAATCTGTTCACAATCTAAACTTTCTAGTTCTAAATCTTTCCCCTACCTAAACTCACTCTCTCCAAATCTGTCTCTGACGTAATCTTGCTCTGTCCTAAACTGTTTTGTACATAAACGTTCTCTGTTCTAAACTGTCGTCGACCTAACCAGCCTCTAACCTAAATTGTCCTTAGTCTTCAACTGTCTCTATGCTAATCCATCCTCGACTTAAACATTATCTGTCGTCAGCAGCCTTCAATCTAAACTAACGGTCCTAAGCTGCCTCCATCTAAACTATCTGTCCTAAACTGTCTTTATCCTAAACTATCTCTGACTTAAACTGCCTGTTTTAAACTGTTACCAACCTTAACTATCCTTATCATAAGCTGTCCATGATCAAAACTGTGTATTCCTAAACTGACTAAACATAAACTGTCTTTCCAAATCTGTCCCCAAGCTACGGGAGCCGGTCGGCCGAGCGGACAGCACACTGGACTTGTGATTCTGTGGTCCCGGTTCGATCCCGGGCGCCGGTGAGAAACAATGGGCAGAGCTTCTTTCACCCCTGTGCCTCTGATACCTAGCAGTAAAATAGGTACCTGGGTGTTAGTCAGCTGTCACGGGCTGCTTCCTGGGGTGGAGGCCTGGTCGAGGACCGGGCCGCGGGGCACTAAAAAACCCCGAAATCATCTCAAGATAGCCTCAAGATAACCTAACTATCTTTTCCAAACTGTTCCTGCCCAAAGCCGTGTCTGTCCTAAATATTCCCCAACCTAAACTGTCTATATGATAAACTGTTTCTAACCTAAATACTTAAAACTATTTGTCCTTACCTGTCTCTGACCTAAACTGTTTCCGAGTCCTCCATCATGTCTTAGAAAATGGAAATAATACTGTAATGCTTTTAAGCCAGTAACATTGTCAGAAAATAATAACCGTTATCAGTTACATATTGTTATAATTGTTGTCCAGGTTATGAATGGTGTTATGATAATTGTCCAGGTTTTTGTGAATGTTATTATAATTTTTGTCCCGGTTGTGAATGATTATATAATTATTATCCATGTTGTAATTGTTGTCCTGTTGTGGCTGATGTAATTTTTTTTTTCAGACTGAATTATGTTATAATTGTTATCCTATTTGTGGATGATGTCAATGGTTATATAGGGTGTCAATGATGTTATAATAGTTGTGCAGGTTGTGAATTATTTTAAAATAATTGTCCAGGATGTGAACGAGGTTTTAATAGTTATCCAGGTTGTGAATGACTTTAATAGTTGTCAGGGTTGTGAATGTTGTTATAATAGCTATCTAGATTGTAAATTATAATATAATTGGTTGTCAAGATTGTGAATGATGATAATTGTTTCCAGTTGTGATGATCAACGCCTTCGCAGGAGCGGGCAAAACTACAACCTTGCGCCGGTTGTGCCAGGAGCGACCACACACCAAGTTTCTCGCTCCTCCCCACTAAGTCACTCCAGAACAATGTTCACAAACATTCCCCATCAATGTTACTGTGAACACTGTTCAGTCCGTGGCTTTTGCCCACATTGGCAGACGTAAGTTGTGTCGCCACCATATTTAGCAGACTGTAGGTTGTGCTCCGACCATTGTAGGCAGACTGTAAGTTAGGCTGCCACCATTGTTGGCAGACTGTAAGTTGGGCTGCCACTATTGTTGGAAGATGGTATGTTGTGCCGCCACCGTTGTTGGCAGACTGTAAGTTGGGCTGCCACCATTGTTGGCAGACTGTAAGTTGGGCTGCCACTATTGTTGGCAGACTGTAAGTTGGGCTGCCACCATTGTTGGCAGACTGTAAGTTGGGCTGCCACTATTGTTGGCAGACTATAAGTGGTGTTGCCACCATTGTGGCAGACTGTAAGTTGGGTTGCCACCATTGTTGGCAGACTGTAAGTTGGCTGCCACCATTGTTGGCAGACTGTAAGTTGGGCTGCCACCATTGTTGGCAGACTGTAAGTTGGGCTGCCACCATTGTTGGCAGACTGTAATTGGGCTGCCACCATTGTTGGCAGACTGTAAGTTGGGCTCCGACTCTTTATGGGAGACTGTAAGTTGTGCTGCCACCATTGTTAGCAGACTGTAAGTTGGGCTGCCAATATTGTCGGCAGATTGTCATTTTGACTGCAACCACAATAAATATTTGCTGCGTAGATACACTCACTTTACAGCATCACACTTCATCTCTGGTTGGTGCTGCATGTTCTTACAACACTCTCAACACTGATGTCGAGTGTTCGATCGTCTTCCAGTTTGGCTGCCAAAATGTTATAGTTAATTTNTTTAACACTTTCGCCGCGCGCGGCACTCAGCGGAGGAAAAAAATGCCGATTGTGCGCGCGGCATTCTGGGCGCTCAAGTGTAAAGACAAAAAAGTGTATAAACTTTTCACGCTCCTAACATCAATTCTCAAGCTACGTATTTCATTTTGGTATCAATGTGTTGGCAATAAAATTCTCTACAAGATCATATGCATAAAATGTCACCAAAGCATTTGCTATCCCACCACGAAATAAATAAACACGAAGATGACTCGCCGTGACACCCAACAGGAAGTAAATGTTCATACTCTTTCGTTTGTTGCCAGCTCCACAGTGATCCTACAGCATTGATTTTGATATCACTGAACTCGCAATAAAATTCCCCACCCAGACATATGCCTATCAATGTATAATTATGATACGGGGTGACCCGCACGAGTGTGGGAAGTGGCCGAAGCGTTAGCCGTGATTTCAGCAGCGATGACACTGTTGTGATGCAGCGCTTTGAAAGTTTATACTTATTTCACTGTCCTGACATTATTTCTGGAGCTACGTATTTCATTTTTATAGCAATGTGTTCGCAATAGAAAGTTCTATAAGAACATGGGTAGAATTGGTCAACAGAGCGTCAAATAAATTTGCGGCGAATAAAATCTTACGCGTGTTTGTACCCGTGAACGTAAAAAGTTTTTACTTTGTTCATGTTTTTCAAGTTTATACTCGTTTCACACCGTTTTTTTTTTGTATAGTGTTCGGAATAAAATTCCCTACACAGACATATGCCTATCAAGTACAATTCTTGGGAATTCACAGCTGTAGAGACGGCCAAACACACACAACCGGAACCCGCTCTGGATACTCCAACTCACACCCGCAACACCCGCAACACCCACAAAAAAAGTTTCTGGTGTTTCGTGTATACTTACTTTAGTTTTCGTGCTACAGTTGTCATTTAGGTATCAAAATATTCCTAAGAAAATCGACTACAATACTACAACAACCTAGGACAATTATGTGTACTTACCAAAGGAAAGACGATTGTAGAAAAATAAGTTGAGCATTTTCTCTCCACTCCACCTCCTTCAGGTACCGATTCCTGAAGTTGCTCAACAGATGTTCGTAGGTGGAGTGAAGCTGGTGCGGGTGGTTACTTCTTGTCCACCCAATACACCCTTTTCCTGTGATAACTGGTGTAACACGGTATGACACAAAGTGGAACATCGCATGTCTTGCATGCTATACCAGTTTCCTTCCTAATACCCGACTTTGAACACACTTGACACCTGCGACGTTTGGGGAGTTTTACAAGTTCATGCTTCAATTTGTAGTTCAGGCGAGTCTCTGATAAAACAACACGTCCCTGTTGTCTCTGTGTTGGTTGTACACTACAGTCTGAATCGTCGCTCTCACCATTGTCTTCAAACAACAGTGTAGCAGATGAAATATCTTCATCAGATTCATGGTCGGCTTCAGCACGAGGTGTAGACGTGAAGAGAGGACGCCTCACACCCGACAGGCCAGGTGTTGACGGGTTAGCAGCAGGATACACAGGACCAGTGTCATCATTTATGTCTGGAGAATGAACTAAATGAGGAGATGGTGTTGTTGTTGCAGGCCACTCTTCCTTGTCAAATTTCAATAAAGCCCAAATAGCAACCTCATGAAACTGGAGCAGAGTTAGTTTCTTTCGGTCATCTGTGTTGGCCTTGTACAATGCATAAGCGTTTTGCAAAGCCATTTGCAAAAATAAAAGGTTATTTTCTTTGTCCACTTGTGACATTTTCTGGCGAAATGGTAATACTTTACCATTTGATCAAAGTGGTCAACACCCTTCATGAACTTATTGTAGTCAATAATTGCCTTTGGTTTGTTCACCACAACCTGCTGTAGTCCTGTTGTTCCATCTGGCCTACGAACTCGTTTGCGTTTTTGAACTCTATTTGTGTCTGCATTGTGGAGGTTGGTAATCATAGAGACAACTCGCTTGTCTTTCCACAGCAGAATGAAGGTGTTGTCCTTGCGGCGGTAGACTGTGGTATCCACATCAATCTTAGTCTTCGCTATATGTTGCAGGTCTTTTGGGGCGCCATGTACGAGTCTAATTGTTCCACACGTGTAGACCCCAATGGTGGAATATTGTCCTCAAGCCACACAACACTGGCCCCAGGCTGGCGAGTACGTACCGGACGTGTACGCTTGCGAGAAGGCTGGGGTGCCTCATCTTCCTCACTCGGTTCATCCTCACCTGATAATTCATAGCTTGAATCACTCCTATTATCAACAAATGGGGTTATTTTCAAACGACGAGTAGGAGGTCGTTTCCTTAGCTGGATTTTAGGCATGCACGCACCACGTGTGCGCCTTGTGGTGAGAGGCAGTGGTGCTGGTGCCCCCTCCTCTGTTAGGTCTTCTGTGTCCTCCTTCTGTCGATTTAGCCCCATGGGCTCCAGGCCCCCCAAATTCACATTCTTCTTCTAAATCCTCACCTTCTGGCTCACTTCCATCCAAATCCACTTGATCAAAGGCATCCAAGAGATTGGGATCTTGGTGGGAGTGAGCCTCAATCCAGAGAACCTCCTATAGATGTCGGTAATCTTGTCTTTTCCAGATGAATCAGAGGCTCCTGTAGCCGAAACACCGCTTGGGCCTGGTGCTGGATCCATTATTGATGAATGTAGTTGGTTACAAACACACAGAAACGGGTAAGAATCCTTGAAACCGTGCAAGTTTGGCGCGCGAGGGGAGAGAGATGTGATCGCTCCACGTGACAACAAAATGGGCCTGTCACGTGGCCCAGTAGGCCGACGTGACATTCGGCCTACCTGAGAGAACGGGAATTTCATGGCGCACAGTTTGAAACAAACCCCAAGTAAATCGGATTTAAGATGGATTTTTTACAATTATTTTAATACGGACCGTAAATGTACGACGCGACCGCACAACCGATAGAAATATTGCCGTCGTATATGTACGGGATGGGCGCGCGAAAGTGTTAATAATGTAAATACTGCGGCGACGTCGATGACGTCACGGAGTCTCCCATTCTCTAATTTTAAGAGGATACTGTTAAGGGAAGACTATACTATTTGTGTATGAGTGTGTCGGTTTCCCGACACATGAGAACCCATGCACTTGGTGCATCTATGTAATTCTTGAAGTTGTTTAATCCTGGTGTTAAAGTTAGGATAAACCGTACATTTGTAGGTGAGATGTTCTTGATCGCAGAACAAGCACCTTCTCTCTCTGACTGAATTTGTCCCTTTAGTAGACACATCAGTTGCAGTGTCAGAGGGAGATACAGTATAAATACCTACACCACTACTCCCCTTTCCAGTGGATGGAGTAGTCTTAGGCTTAGATTTATTGAATTTATTCAAAGTCAATTTAGGTTTGACTGAGATGTCAATGTTAGGTAATTTAGACTCAGGTTTAATCTTATCATGAGTCTTCAACCTGTTAACTGTTATTCTCAGCCCCTCGAATATTTGCTCGAGAGTGAGAAACTCAGTTTTATAATGTGAACATATTTCTGCTAGGATAATTTGAGGTAATTTCCTCTGCAAAAGTAACTTGATTGACCATTCTGAAGCTGGTACATCAACTTTGGTACCTAAGGCCTTCACTAGAGACTCTGCTTCTAGCCTGAAGCTTTGAAGTGAGTCTGGTCTGTTACTTGGTGCATTCAGATCTAGCAATTGGTAATAAAGGTTAGCTATACTTAACTCCTGATTGCAATAATTCAACTTCAGCAGTTTGATAGCTTCCTCATAATTACTCTCAGTGAGAGCTAAGTTATTTATAACCTTTTTAGCTTCCCCTTTGAGAAGACTAATCAGGTATGAAAATTTAGAAATTGGGTCAAGATAAGACCTGTTATGGATATGAACTTCAAATGAAGTCCAAAATGTGTCCCAATTTTCTTCATCCAGCCCTGCAAATGTAGGCAAGTCTAAAGTAGGTAGACGAACCTCAGGTAATTGATTACTGGATTGAGACATAGTAGAATTTGTATTGGGTTGATGGTTTACTATACTGGATAGTACATCAAATTTATCTTGAGTCTCATCTTCGTGTTGTGAAATATTTGCTACAATTTGATCTAATTCCTCTAGATCAGTTTCAGTAGCATTCAGTGAGTTAAGATAAGACTGACTTGCTGATTTAACTTGATCAAACTTAAGATTAGCTACTCTCACTGATGATTCTAGTAAATAGTAATCAATGGGAGTTGCCTTGGACAAATCATCAGACTTATTAATTAGTCTAGTTAAATGGCCTTTGAGGCCAATATAGGTTCTCCTTAATTGCTCAGGAGTAGCCATGTTAGCTTTAAGTCCAAATTTCATAGGACTTGATTGAATATTACTAATGAAGCTGGGAAACTTGTTCATTAGTTGATAATTAATATTGAGTATAGCCTGAGTTCTGGCTAAATTAAACTCTACCTCACTTTGAGGTTAAATGTCCCTACCTAACAAGTATATAGCTAAAGATTTTGAGTGGTGTCTGCATGTCACCATTAACTTTCGTCCGGCTAGCCCATCATTATCACCATTAGATGTAATGGTGATCATACAGCAACACTCAAAACCACACACAAAAATAATGAATACACAAATAATTGATATGGAAGCACTCTAATCAGAGTTACTGTAATGTTGAATCCCACCCTTGCTAGGGTCAGCACAAATATGTATAATGTATGTACTACTCATTAGTACAGGACTAATTGTAAGAATTTCTTGGATTGTATCCAGTTCTAAGAGACCAAAATGTTGTTTTGGTTTCTGAGAACGGATACAGTTTAATGGTAATTGGTATGTATCCAGTTCGATAAGACCAAAATGTTGTTCTGGTCTGAGAACTGAAATGGTTAATATTAAATGATATTTATCCGGTTCGAAAAGGACCAAAATGTTGTTTTGGTGCTTGAGAACCGATATAGTGAAATATTAATTGGTATCCGGTTCGAAGAGACCAAAATGTTGTGTATCTGGGGCTTGAACTCAGAAAATAAGTTGTTTAATTATTATATTAAAATAAATCGAAGGACCACCCGCTTTTGAGAAAAGAGGGAAAACAAATAAAATTGACCATTAGAATGACACCAGAGAACCAGTGTCTATGGATAATTATTCAATGGATATTCACTTGAAAATAATGAAGACTGTAATTATTAATTAAAAGTCAAAGCCTCAAATATCAACATTGGGGGGTTATTTCTAGAAATTCATATATATCTAGGAACCAGTGTGGTTCGTCACTAGTTCATTATAGCATTGGGATTATGATAAATCTAACTACAACATATGTAAATATATGGTAATCAAATTATATTCATTTGAGATTATATTATAGAAGCAATAATTGAATTGAATAAATTTATAAGAAAAAATTAGTCTTAGCTGTATGACGATTTCTAACACCAGTTCATCACTCGTCCTCGTGATCACAGAATCCCCATAGATAAATGACTCGAGGTAAATAACACGATTGATGATAATCTTGCTGACGTCTCAAATACACGCTGTAATACAAGAAATATAAAGTAGCAATTGACTAAGCTACAAATTGAGTTCATATATTCATGAAACTGAACTAGGTGATAAATATTACTAACGTTTGATTGTGATTGTATATTCTTCCTAACGACAAACTACTCACTAAGGCACTAACTACATAGATGCATCTAAAAGAAAGAAACCTGTGAGCGTAACCGAGTACTAAGGTTTGCCGAAAGGAGCGTCTGCTGGACTCAGTGTTCACTGCCGTGCACACTCAATTACGGTCCGGATGGTAATTGTAGACGCTGGGTTCACTGTTGAGGCACTAGAAAACACTGGCAAGTAAATTCCACTTATTAACTGAGTATCGATGTAATTCTTATCGATAAGAATTCTCAATTAATGCCACGTGCTTCACCACGCTGTCTCGTGCGTGTGCCTTGTTGATGTAGTAATGGCGTAATGGTGTCTCCCTCTCCCCGCTCTCGCATTCACCACGGAAATTATTAAACACAAATTATTCTTTCCCGCGTAATTATGGATGAAATGCGATAATATGAACTGGGTTAAAATTATAGGGAATTAATAATTATAATATTCTCGATAAATGATCTCTAGCGAGAAATGGAGATAATATTTATACTTCTCCAGAGCATTTGATCGTAACAGAATAAAAACTGTTACTGAATAATTTCAATTAATAACTCTTGATTTACATTATCAGGAGTAATATTGTCAGCAATATGCTCAGATTAATTTATATTAACACTATGGTTAGTGGTGTTAAGAGCTACTGCAATTAGTAAGTTAATAGTAATTTATCATAACATAATAATGGATGATAAATGTTGGAAATTTCCAACAAATATTAATGATCCGAAAAGGATAACAATGGATCTGAAGAACTTATAGGAAGAAAGAGAGCATGGTGCAAAATGATTAAGAATGGGGAAGTCAGTTTAAAATAAGAATTCGTACAACTAGTTAGAAATGTTAAAAAAAGATAATGAGGGCANTCCATAACTGGTATAGCCAGCCTCCAGGGCTGAAAACAAACATGAAGTCCCCCATCCATCGCCAGATCTCTAGTATCAGCCACTGATAAGATAATGGCTCCAAAGAGCCTCCACTTATGGGCCACCATAGCCCGTGTTACTGGAACTTATTTTTTGAGTAGCTGAATCTAAAACAACAACAACGGTAGAGGAAAGTCTAATTGGAAGGATTCAATTACATGAGATTAAGATTAGGATACAAATATATCTGGCAATATGGTGTTGATGTCAGTGAAAAAGATAAGGAGTGTAAATTATGTAGTATGCCGCACGCCCACACCTTAGAACATTATGTATTAGAGTGTCAACTTATTGATAACTATAGAAATAAGGAAATAAGTAGTGTACCACATCAAATTGTTTGGATGTGTGATAATGGTATGATAGACAGAATACTTAGGAGCTAAAAGAATTTTGCCCCAAGAGTGTAACACTTATATGCTGTGCTTACTATATTAACCTGCAATGTTAAATGGAATTCTTGAATTGTGTATTTTCATGAATTTGTGCGCTCACTTCAAGTCCTTGAGGGACTTGAAGTAGAGGGGGTAGAAATAGCCCTAAGCTACTCTATCCCTTTGAGATGTATTTTTCTTGTCTCAATAAACTACTTGAACATGCAACAGAACTATTTGCTGAATATCAAATAAACGGATTTAAACTATTTCACACAGATATGAGACGAGGAGGTGTGCAGCCATATATGTTAGGGAACTCGCCAACCCAGTAAAACATCTGCCATGTCCTATATGTTATAAGGACATGGCAGATAACTCTTATAAGAATTACTTAATTAATTATTTGGATTAGGTAAATTGTATATTATTTTTGTCCATGAAGTAATAATAAAATAATGATCGGTGGCCGCAAGCTCTCTGCGAGCTCCAATCTTCTCTTCCCGTAAGTAACCAACCCAAAAGTTACTCATATATACAACTTTATATAACCAAAGACTCACACCCACATTACTGACTTTAATAGTACATTTGCCCTCCTTATCTTAGCATATTATTATCATATTATGTTATAATATGTTAGGGAACTCGCCCACCCAGTAAAAAACATCTGCCATGTCCTATAGAGGCATGACATCTGCCATGTCATGCACTATATATACATATAATGCATATATATACTACCTGTTTTATTAGAGGCTGAAGTCCGGAGCACTGCTGAAGTCTTTGGTCTCCCTGAGGACACGGGATACACTATACACTGGTAATGGTGCTGCGATGTCTCACAGAGCACTGCTAAAGTCCTTGGTCACTCTTGAGGACACGGAATGCACTCTTCAATGGTGCTGGTGGTAATGGTGCTGCGATGTCTCACAGAGCTCTGCTAAAGTCCTTGGC
The DNA here is from genome assembly GCA_020271785.1 of Procambarus virginalis. Classification (NCBI taxonomy): domain Eukaryota; kingdom Metazoa; phylum Arthropoda; class Malacostraca; order Decapoda; family Cambaridae; genus Procambarus; species Procambarus virginalis. The sequence goes on along the minus strand of WNGS01002751.1, from coordinate 43,494 downwards.
GTTCCCTTGAGGACACGTGATACACTCTCTCTAGGGTGCTGGTGGTTAATGTGTTACCGCACGTACCACAACCTCGCGTTATGTGTGTCGGACTAAAACTGACTCTCCCCACATGAAACAAGGTTCCCAGCTAATACCCCATCCAAATAATACCTGACCTACTAATGAGGAAAGTTTGATGGGCAGCCCTAAACTCACCTTATCCCAAGAGGTTCCAACCTGGATATAGAGTTCTTACTTTTTTATACATAATGTTATAACCAAAGACTCACCCACATTACTGACTTTAATAGTACATTTGCCCTCCTTTCTTAGCACTCGGAAGCAATGATCCTTCGAACGTTTCCTTTACAAAATGTTAATTAAAACATTTATTCTATCTGATGGAATAGATTTGTTAACTTAATATGGAGAAAATTGTAAATTTTGGCTTGTGTCTCAAGTATGATCATGCCAGTGTTGCAGTGAATATGAGCAGCATCCTCACTGTTATAAGAATTAATTACTTTAATTATATGGATGAGGTTAAATTGTATATATTTTTGTCCATGAAGTAAATGATGATTATGATCGGTGGCCGCAAGCCTCTCTGCCAGCTACCGATCTTCTCTTCCCGTAAGTGACCAAACTCAAAAGTTACTCATGTCATAGTAGCTCATTACTGAGTAGACCTATTAGCCATAAGGGTCAAATATATTGAGATAATAAATGCACCAAGAAGGATAGAGAGCTTTAGCAATTTCTACGCTAAGTTTCAAGGGCCCTTAGGTCAAGCACTGAAAACAAATCCATATAGTATTATATATAATATTATATATATATATATAATATATATATATATATAGATATATTATATATAGTATATAGATATAATATATATATATATAATATATAATTATGGTTTGGGGTGAGGTGAACACAACACAGAACACGAAACAATGGGTATAAGCTAAAGGGAAGAATAGATCTGTAACTGCAGAAGGCCTATTGGCCCATATTTCTTGATGTTTCTATATTGGAGCGGAGTCTGAAGTGGGTAAGAAATATGTGTCGTTAATGGCTGTTGATTGCTGGTGTTGACTCTTGATGTGTAGTGCCTCGCAGATGTCAAGCCGCCTGTTGTCGCTGTATCTATCAATGATTTCTGTGTTGTTTGTTAAACAAACAGAAATAAATTAACAAACAACACAGAAATCATTGATAGATACAGCGACAACAGGCGGCTTGACATCTGCGAGGCACTACACATCAAGAAGTCAACACCAGCAATCAACAGCCAATTAACGCACAACTATATTCTACCCACTTCAAGACTCCGCTCCAATATAGAAACATCAAGAAATATGGGCCAATAGGCCTTCTGCAGTTACAGATCTATTCTTCCCTTTAGCTTATACCCATTGTTTCGTGTTCTGTGTTGTGTTCACCTCACCCCAAACCATATATTATATATATATATATATATATATATATATATATATATATATATATATATATATATATATATATATATATATATATATATATATATATATATATATATATATACTATATGGATTTGTTCAGGTGCTTGACCTAAGGGACCTGAAACTTAGCGTAGAAATTGCTAAAGCTACTCTATCCTTCTTGGGTGCATTATATTATCTCAATATATTTGACCCATTTTGCTAATAGGTCTACTCAGTAATGAAGCTACGATGACATGAGTAACTTTTGAGTTTGGTCACTTACGGGAAGAGAAGATCGGAGCTGGCAGAGAGGCTTGCGGCCACCGATCATTAATCATTATTTACTTCATGGACAAAAATAATATACAATTTAACCTCATCCATATAATTAAAGTAATTAATTCTTATAACAGTGAGGATGCTGCTCATATTCACTGCAACACTGGGCAATGAATCATACTTGAGACAACAAGCCAAAATTTCAATTTTCTCCATATTAAGTTACAATCTATTACATCAGATAGAATAAATGTTTTAATTAACATTTTTGTAAAGGAAACGTTCGAAGGATCATTGCTTCCGAGTGCTAAGATAAGGAGGGCAAATGTACTATTAAAGTCAGTAATGTGGGTGTGAGTCTTTGGTTATAACATTATGTATAAAAAAGTAAGAACTCTATATCCAGGTTGGAACCTCTTGGGATAAGGTGAGTTTAGGGCTGCCCAATCAAACATTTCCTCATTAGTAGGTCAGGTATTATTTGGATGGGGTATTAGCTGGGAACCTTGTTCATGTGGGGAAGAGTCAGTTTAGTCCGACACACATAGACGCGAGGTTGTGGTACGGCGGTACCATTACCACCAGCACCCTAGAGAGAGTGTATCACGTGTCCTCAAGGGAGACCAAGGACTTTAGCAGAGCTCTGTGAGACATCGCAGCACCATTACCACCAGCACCATTGAGAGTGCATTCCGTGTCCTCAAGAGTGACCAAGGACTTTAGCAGTGCTCTGTGAGACATCGCAGCACCATTACCAGTGTAGAGTGTATCCCGTGTCCTCAAGGGAGACCAAAGACTTCAGCAGTGCTCCGGACTTCAGCCTCTAATAAAACAGGTAGGTATATATATGCATATATATGTATATATAGTGCATGACATGGCAGATGTCATGCACTATATAGGACATGGCAGATGTTTTACTGGGTGGGCGAGTTCCCTAACATATATATACATATATATGTATATATAGTGCTAAGATAAGGAGGGCAAATGTACTATTAAAGTCAGTAATGTGGGTGTGAGTCTTTGGTTATATAAAGTTGTATATATGAGTAACTTTTGGGTTTGGTTACTTACGGGAAGAGAAGATTGGAGCTCGCAGAGAAGCTTGCGGCCACCGATCATTATTTATTATTTACTTCATGGACAAAAATAATATACAATTTAACCTAATCCAAATAATTAAATTAAGTAATTCTTATAAGAGTTATCTGCCATGTCCTTATAACATATAGGACATGGCAGATGTTTTACTGGGTTGGCGAGTTCCCTAACATATATGGCTGCACAACCTCCTCGTCTCATATCTGTGTGAAATAGTTTAAATCCGTTTATTTGATATTCAGCAAATAGTTCTGTTGCATGTTCAAGTATGTTTATTGAGACAAGAAAAAAATACATCTCAAAGGGATAGAGTAGCTTAGGCTATTTCTACACCCCTCTACTTCAAGTCCCTCAAGGACTTGAAGTAGAGCGCACAAATTCAGTGAATACACAATTCAAGAATTCCATTTAACATTGCAGGTTAATATAGTAAGCACAGCATATAAGTGTTACACTCTTGGGGCAAAATTCTTTTAGCTCCTAAGTATTCTGTCTATCATACCATTATCACACATCCAAACAATTTGATGTGGTACACTACTTATTTCCTTATTTCTATAGTTATCAATAAGTTGACACTCTAATACATAATGTTCTAAGGTGTGGGCGTGCGGCATACTACATAATTTACACTCCTTATCTTTTTCACTGACATCAACACCATATTGCCAGATATATTTGTATCCTAATCTTAATCTCATGTAAATTGAATCCTTCCAATTAGACTTTCCTCTACCGTTGTTGTTGTTTTAGATTCAGCTACTCAAAAAAATAAGTTCCAGTAACACGGGCTATGGTGAGCCCATAAGTGGAGGCTCTTTGGAGCCATTATCTGTATCAGTGGCTGATACTAGAGATCTGGCGATGGATGGGGGACTTCATGTTTGTTTTCAGCCCTGGAGGGCTGGCTATACCAGTTATGGAGCTGGTGGGATTAGTGTGGACCTCTAGGTTTTCCGTTTTTTCTTTGCCTGCGACTTTGGCTGAGCAGTGCTGTCGTTGGAGTTTGGTGACGTGGCCTCCATGAGGAAGTCTTGAACCGTGTAGGTGTCGTATTTGTGATGCGGCGGTGGGGCTCCTACTATGATTTCCTCGTTTGAGGAGTCCGTAACCTCCGTAGTGGGCGTTTTTGTCTTTCGCTTCGTAGCCTTAGGTAGGCTTAGGTGTCGTTGATTGGTAGTTGTAGCTATTTCAGGCGCGCTGGTGATGCTGCTATCGTTTGTAGACAGCACGTCTGCTAAGATAGCAGGAGTGTTGGGAGCTGGAGAAGGAATTACCTCTGTTTGTGTAGAGTTAGGAGTGATATTATATAAGAACATAAGAACAAGGTAACTGCAGAAGGCCTTGTAACGTACGTTTATGTTACGTTGTTGGGTTGATTAGATACAGTGTTTAGTGAGTTCCATATTTATTTAGTAGTCCTGGATACAGCAGTGTCGTAGATGTTGAGACGAAGCCTGGAGCAGAGCAGAGAGCTGAGTGAGGCCGGGGTCGTGGAGCTCTATGTGGGAGAGCGTTGTAGATGGATGAGGTCGTAGCGTGCTGCCTGCTCTGTGTCTTGGATTGATTAGAACTGCCTACACCGAGTGCTACATTCTTGACTGGAGATTGTACTGGTTTGCTATTCTCAAATTTTATTTGCTGTTGTTATAGATTCAGCTACTCGGAACAAGTTCCAAGTAGCACGGTGAGCCCGTAACTTACCTGGCACAGGAACGGGGCAGGAAGCACGGGCTATGGTTAGCCTCGTGCTAACCTGCACGCTATGGTCTCTCTCTTATTTGATTGATAAAAATTAAGCCACCCAAGAGGTGGCACGGGCATGAATAGCCCGTAATCTCTTATTTGTTGTTGTTGTTGTTATAGATTCAGCTACTCAGATCAAGTTCCAAGTAGCACGGGCTATGGTGAGCCCGTAACTTACCTGGCACAGGAGCGGGGCAAGAAGCACGGGCTATGGTTAGCCTCGTGGACGGGAGATGTCTCCCGTCTCTTCATATTTGCTGATTGATTGATGAAGATTAAGCCACCCAAAAGGTGGCACGGGCATGAATAGCCCGTAAGTGGTGGCCCTTTTGAGCCATCACCAGTATCAATAGATGATACTGGAGATCTGTGGAGGTGCAACTGCACCCTGCGTGACGGGAGATGTCTCCAATCGTGATGACCAAGTGGTGATTGATTGATTGATGAAGATTAAGCCACCCAAGAGGTGGCACGGGCATGAATAGCCCGTAATAGGTACAATTTTTTTTCTCAGTATTCTGAGGTTGCATCAAGCTGTTATCGCGGGGGAGGATACTGCTTCACAGTCTTTATGAGGGTGTCCAGCTGCTGGACACCTTTGTTGACCAGGAGAGTAGCTGTGTTGATGGCTTCAGGGTGGCCACTGCAAGATTCAGGAACTCTTAAACTGTCGGGGTTCACCAATCTCCCAGTTGCATCTGTAACCTAGACGTAGTCTATATAACCTAACTGCTATTTCCCTGTGGATTCCTTTTGGGATATTTAACCTTTCTAATTTGGTTGCCTGAAGATACCATGTTGCAGATGGCGAACCTTCAGCTATTCTCTGGTGAAGGTAGGCTTTGTTGAGATGTAAGAGTTTTTTGGTGATGTTTTTTTATGTTCTCTAGGCTGGGTTGAATTGTTTTATGTATCACTGGATGACGAGTTGCCAATTTAGCAATTTCATCAGCTTTTTCATTTAATGGGATTCCAATATGGGATGGGATCCAGATTAAAGTTATGTTGAGTCCTTTGCCTTTAGCGACTGCTCCAAGATACAAAATGGTGGTAATTATTTCCACATTATCTTTCTTTTGTTTTTGTCCTAGTATTTGAAGTGCAGCTTTTGAGTCTGTGTGTATGATTGCATTTTGGGTGTTCTGTGCAATCACATATGCGAATGCCTGTTGTATGGCAAACAGCTCAGTTTGGGGTTGAGGATACTAGTCCTCCCAGTCTCCAATATGCCTGTACGCTGGCCGTGCAAAGAGCAGCGCCAGCACTCTCATATTCTGTGTCCACCGATCCGTCTGTGAAGATATGGGTGGCTCCTGCAACTGCTATGCTATACATTTGCTCTTCTATTATGCGCCTTAGGATTGTCGGATCATAGGCAACCTTTTTCATTGCGAGACTTTCTATTACTATTTTGAAAGAAGGCTCTTCCCACGGTGCGGACGGAGTGTAATTTGGGTGTGGATGATCACCCTCTCTATCAAGAATCATGCTTTTTAAATGTACTCTGTTTAGGACTTTTCCTGCTCTTGCAGCCCAAGAGTTTCCATTGTTTTGGCCTACTCCAACCACCAAGGCCTGCCGTACTGGGATTGGATCAGATGAAATAATTATCTTACTGACAATTGTAGCTGTCCTTTGTGATATTCTTTCTTGTAGAGAGGGCAAACCCGTCTCCAGTCTAAGAGTTTCAAGCCTGGTCCACATGGGGGCTCCCAGTGCCGCTCTCATAGCATTGTTTCGGACAACTTCAAGCTTTTTCCACTGTTGGTGTGATAGATTTGTGAGTGCAGGTGCTACATAATCGATCACTGATCTGACTGCCTGTACATAGTATGTCCGAAGGACTTGCAGACTGGCTCCTCCAGAGAGGGAGGTTAGCGACCTGAGGATTGCCGTCCTGGCCGCAGTTCGCTCTCTCAAGTAAGTGACCTCAGCATTAAAATTCATGTGTGTGTCCAGGATGATTCCTAGATACTGATAGGTGTCGACCCATTCAATTGGTTGACCCTGTACTGTGAGTTAGATGTTGGGCTTCGCTGTTTTTATGGGCATGGCCTTTGACTTTGAGGGGTTGAGTTTGATCTCAATCTGTTTTGCCTCTTTACTGATGCAGTCTAAGCATTTGGGTGCAAGGCGCGCCGCATCCTTTCCTTTTATGATGATGACAAAGTTGTCTGCGTAGTTTAGCAGCCTGCAGTGATGTGGAAGTTTGAACCTCATTATTCTTTCCATTAAACAGTTGAAGAGAAGAGGGCTGAGAATACCTCCTTGCGGTGTACCATTTTCATGTCTTTTGTACTCAGAGACTGTGCCATGAAGTTTTTTCTTATTTGTTGTTGTTGTTATAGATTCAGCTACTCTGAACAAGTTCCAAGTAGCACGGGCTATGTTGAGCCCGTAACTTACCCGGCACAGGAGCTGGGCAAGAAGCACGGGCTATGGTTATCCTCGTGGACAGGAGATGTCTCCCGTGTGTGTCACGGGGATGAGAAGGCCGCTTATTTGTTGTTGTTGTTGTTGTTATAGATTCAGCTACTCGGAACAAGTTCCAAGTAGCACGGGCTATGGTGAGCCCGTAACTTACCTGGCACAGGAGCTGGGCAAGAAGCACGGGCTATGGTTAGCCTCGTGGACAGGAGATGTCTCCCGTGCTTATTTGTTAAAGATAGTTGTTAAAGATTTAGCTACTCAGGACGAAGTGTCCGTGTAGCACGAGCTATGGTGAGCCCGTATTTGAGTTTGGTTATACATGATAACCTTTTTCCTGTGATATTTGGGTCTAAGTTTAAAATGGAGGAGAGGATTTCTCTTTTTTCCTGTTTATTTATCGCTTCTGTTTTAGTGCACTGGTTTTAATCCTGTTTTATTAACTTTATCTTGGTGGTGGATGTAGATGCAGAATGGTCACTAATGAGTCCCATTCCTCAACGGCTTTTCTAATCATTGTAGTCGCGGTGGACTGTGCATCTAATGCAGCTGTTGTCGTTGTTTTAATGTTAAGTTTGATGCGCAGGGGTTCAGTAGCTTCACATTCCAGTAAGTAGTGCAACAGTGGCGCCTCTGCTTCAGTTTCACATATGTGACACTCTTTAACTATTGGGTTCATTATCTCCCAGCAGCACTTGTAACCAAGCCTGAGTCTGTGTATGGCTACTGCAATGTCTCTGGATATCTTTTTGCCAGGCTTGAAAGAGGAGTAGCCAGTGGCTTGTTCGTACCATATCGCAGTGGATCTTCCTTCCGCTACTTTGGCTCTGTGACGACCTTTGATAGTTGAGAATATTTTCTTTTTGATTTGCTCCTTTATCTGTGAGAAACTTGGAGGTATTTGAACCTGTACAACAGGTAGAGCAGTGGCAGTTTTTGCTAGTGAGTCTGCTTTTTTATTACCATCTATGCCAATGTGACTTGGTATCCAATTTAGGGTGATTGACAACCCTCGATTATGGCCTTCTTTTCCCATATGTTGAATTTCTGTGAGGAGTTGTATATTATCTCTGTGCTGACTGGATAACAATGCCTGGAGCGAAGATTTAGAGTCGGTATGAATGATGACGTCATGTAAATTATTCTCAATTGCATATTTTATTGCCTCCTTCAGGGCATATAATTCTGTTTGCAATGTTGAGCACCCACTATTCATGCTCCAGTAAGCCTCATGGTTGGTAGTGTAAACTGCTGCCCCAGCAGAACCTTTTTCTTGATCGACTGATCCGTCTGTGAAGATGTGAGTCGTTGTGGGTCTAGAGATAGTTTCCATTTGTTGTTGTATTACTTCCTTGAGCCTCTGCGGGTCACATGCTGATTTTTTAGCTGGTAATTTTTCAATGATTATTTTTATATTCGATTCTTCCCATGGAGGAGGCTGTCGAAAGTGTTGATATGGTCTATCTTCCCCTTTGTTTTTAATGGTCCATTTCAGGTCCATTTTCTCTAAAATTTTGACCACATTATCCATCCATGAGCTTGTTCTATACTGTAGGTTTTTCTGAAATGATCTCTGTATGCTGTCTTTGATTGACAGCCTGGCGGTTGTTCAAGTAAGTTTTCCTATTATGGTGGCTATCCTTTGTTTCATCCTGTTTTCTAATGCTGGTAATTTTGTTTCCATTCTAAGGTTCTCTCTACGCGTTCATATTGGTGCTCCCAGCATTGTTCTCAGAGCATCATTTTGAGACACTTCGAGTTTCTCCCATTGGTTATCACTGAGGGATGTAAGAGCAGGAGCAGCATAGTCGATGAGTGACCTAACTGCTTGAACGTAGTACATTTTGAGTACTGGTAGAGATGCACCCTCTCTAAGACTGGTCAGAGAGCGCAAAGCTGAGTTTCTGGCTTTACAGCGTTGCCGAAGATATTCAATTTCTTGAGTGAATTTCAACTGTCTGTTGAAATTATGGGTTGTCTATTATGACTCCTAGGTTTTGAAAAGAGGTAACCCACTCGATTTCTTGTCCTTGTATTGCCAGTCTGATGTCTTGAGTTCTCATTTTAATGGCCATTGCTTTTGTTTTATTGCTGTTTATTTTCACTGCTATGCGTTCCGCTTCCATGCTGATAATATCTAGGCATTTTTGTGCATGGTTCTTTGCACCTTTGCCTTTAATGATGACCACAAAGTCGTCTGCGCTTATTTGCTATTCTCGCTGGTTTATATACGGTGACTACATCTCACAGTAAGATAGGAGGGTGGAAAAACCGTTACCTGTAAATAGTATTATAGCTTGTGTAATTAGCTATGCAATTAAGATGATGAGCTAATGGAGCGAGTATAAGTTTACTCGCTACAGGACTCCCCCTGCCAGGGAATGGAAGAAAAGCAATACAACAAAAATTACGAGGCTACTGTTCCCTGGGTCGCTGTGGAACATGAAGGCCGGTACCAAAAGATGCAGGCAGTGTGTGGACAAGCTCGGTGTAGCAGGAGAGAAGAATGTGCATAATTGTTGCGTCCTTGGGTCTTTAGATCCGAGGGCTTTAGATCCGAGGCGGGTGGGCTCGGGCACCAGGACAGTAGGAGGTAATGTAGGCACGTAGTTAGGACAACGAGGTAATCACTGCTAGAGCTGAGTTGTCCTTGAGGCGACGAAGAGTCGGAAACGCAAGCTGTAAGTCCTGTACTGCGCAAAGTGCTTGAGTCGGCAGAGTATCAAAATGCAGTGAACGTGTAGATGAATCTGAAGATACCAGCTGTAGTGGGAGTCCCTACAGAACAAGCAGTGCCCTGGCAGCGATCATGTGGGATCTACAGAGTCGGCAGGACAGGCTGTAGATCCCACATGATGTAGTTGCTGATGAAACTGTCAGATGAGTAAGTAACACTCGCTGTGCAGCAAGCCGTAGTTGATGAAAATGCCGAGACGATCGCGGTGAAAATCATAGCTGTGGCGAGGGTGTTGGCAGCGTTCCGTGACAGGTGGCACGAGGTGGTCCACAGCAAGCAACAGCAGGAGTAAAGGTCCAATGAGAATCCATGTTGTAGTCCATCGTGGCTGGGTATCGTCAAAACTCTCCGGGGTCACCAATGTAACGTACGTTTATGTTACGTTGTTGGGTTGATTAGATACATAGTGTTTAGTGAGTTTCATATTTATCTAGTAGTCCTGGATACAGCAGTGTCGTAGACGTTGAGACGAAGCCTGGAGCAGAGCAGAGAACTGAGTGAGGCCGGAGTCGTGGAGAGCGTTGTAGCTGGATGAGGTCGTAGTCTGCTGCCTGCTCTGTGTCGAAGCTGTAGCGTCTTGGGTCGATTAGAACAGCATACACCGAGTACTACATTCTTGACTGGAGATTGTATTTGTTTGCTATTCTTAAATCGCTGGCTCATATACGGTGACTACACCTCACAGTAAGATAGGAGGGTGGAAAAACCATTACCTGTAAATAGGGATAGGATTATAGCTTGCGTAATTAGCTATGCCATTAAGATGATGAGAAAATGGAGCGAGTATAAGTTTACTCGCTACAGCCTATTGGCCCATAAAGAGGTCAGATGCAACCTGCTGTCGTGGACCAAAAACTGTCTCATAAACAGAGAAGCAAGAGTAAAACTTCATGGCACAGTCTCTGAGTACAAAAGACATGAAAATGGTACACCGCAAGGAGGTATTCTCAGCCCCCTTCTCTTCAACTGTTTAATGGAAAGAATAATGAGATTGAAAGTTCCACATCACTGCAGGCTGCTAAACTACGCGGACGACTTTGTCATCATCATAAAAGGAAGGGATGCGGCGCGCCTTGCACCCAAATGCTTAGACTGCATCAGTAAAGAGGCAAAACAAATTGGTATCAAACTCAACCCCTCAAAGTCAAAAGCCATGCCCATAAAAATAGCGAAGCCCAACATTCAACTCACAGTACAGGGTCAACCAATTGAATGGGTGGACACCTATCAGTATCTAGGAATAATCCTGGACACACACACATGAATTTTAATGCTGAGGTCACTTACTTGAGAGAGCGAACTGCGGCCCGGACGGCAATCCTCAGGTCGCTAACCTCCCTCTCTGGAGGAGCCAATCTGCAAGTCCTTCGCACATACTATGGACAGGCAGTCAGATCAGTGATCGATTATGCCGCACCTGCACTCACAAATTTGTCACACCAACAGTGGAAAAAGTTTGAAGTTGCCCAAAACAATGCTATGAGAGCCGCACTGGGAGCCCCCATGTGGACCACGCTTGAAACTCTTAGATTGGAGACGGGTTTGCCCTTTCTTTAAGAAAGAATATCACAAAGGACAGCTACAATTATCAGTAAGATAATTATTTCTCCTGATCCAGTCCCAGTACGGCAGGCCTTGGTGGTTGGAGTAGGCCAAAACAATGGAAACTCTTGGGCTGCAAGAGCAGGAAAAGTCCTAAACAGAGTACATTTAAAAAGCATGATTCTTGATATAGAGGGTGATCAACCACACCAAATTACACTCCTTCCGCACCGTGGGAAGAGCCTACTTTCAAAATAGTAATAGAAAGTCTTCCAATGAAAAAGGCTGCCTATGATCCGACAATCCTAAGGCGCATAATAGAAGAGGAAATGTATAGCATTGCAGTAGCAGGAGCCACCCACATCTTCACAGACGGATCGGTTGACACAGAACAATAGAGTGCTAGCGCTGCTCTTTGCACGGCCAGCATACAGGCATATTGGAGACTGGGAGGACTAGTATCATCAACCCAAACTGAGCTGTTTGCCATACAACAGGCATTCGCATATGTGATTGCACAAAACACTCAAAATGCAATCATACACAGACCCAAAAGTTGCACTTCAAATACTAGGACAAAAACAGTGGAAAGATAATGTGGAAATAATTACCACCATTTTGTATCTTGGAGCAGTCGCTAAAGCCAAAGGACTCAATATAACCTTAAACTGGATCCAGTCCCATGTTGGAATCCCAATAAATGAGAAAGCTGATGAAATTGCTAAATTGGCAACTCGTCATCCAGTGATACATAAAACAATTCAACCCAGCCTAGAGAACATAAAAAACATCATCACCAAAAAACTCTCATACCTCAACAAAGCCTACCTACACCAGAGAATAGCTGAAGGATCGCCCTCTGCAACATGGTATCTTCGGTCAACCAAATTAGAAAGGTTAAATTTCCCAAAAGGAATCCACAGGGAAATAACTATTAGATTATATAGACTACATCTTGGTTACAGATGCAACTGAGAGATTGGTGAACCCCGACAGAGAGAGTGCATCTTCTGCCAAACTGTCACAGAAAAGCCATTACTTCACTATCTTCTGGAATGTGAAGCAACCAACGACCTTAGAAGAGCTTTAAAAGTTCCTGAATCATGCAGTGGCCACCCTGAAGCCATCAACACAGCCACTCTCCTGGTCAACAAAGGTGTCCAGCAGCTGGACACCCTCATAAAGACTGTCAAGCAGTATCCTCCCCCACGATAACAGCTTGACGATTAAATGCATCTTCAGAATACTGAAAAGAATTACTGAAAAAAATGTACCACTTACGGGCTATTCATACCCGTACCACCTCTTGGGTGGTTTAATCTCTATCAATCAATCAATCAATCAGTTAGAAGCAAGGCAGGAATCCCGATCATATGTGGCATTCTTCCAAGAAAGGTACTTGGAAATCAATGGATGTCGAGGGCACTTGGTGTCAATTGCCGGCTGGAAAGATATTGCAAATCCAATAAAATATCTTTCATAGACAACTGAGAACACTTCAATGGAAGAAATGAAATGCTCGTGATTTATGCTCGTGATGGGGTGCATCTATCGAGGGCTGGGGTTGTTGTTGTTGCGAACTCGTTGGAACCAGTGGTTAGATGCGTTTGTTTGGGTTTAAACTGTTAGTAGATAGTGATATGGGAATTGATTTGGAGGAAGGAGGTAATAGAAGTATGTGTTTGTGGGAGAAAAGAATTGGGAAAATAATCATGGAAAGAGAAGGGCCACAAAATAACAATTCACTTAGGGTATATTACACTAACACTAGAAGTCTAAGAAATAAAATAAACGATTTAAATGCTCTTGTCTGCACAGAAAAAATACATATTATTGCACTTACCGAAACGTAGATGAAAGTAGAAAATAGAGAGCTATTAGCTGAATATCAAATAAATGGATTTAAACTATTTCACACAGATAGATATATTAGAAGAAGATGAGGAGTAGCCATATATGTTAGGAGCAATTTGAAATGTAGTCTCAAAGAGGGAATCAAGACTGTGCCACATACAGAAACTATTTAAGAACATAAGAACAAAGGCAACTGCAGAAGGCCTATTGGCCTATACGAGGCAGCTCCTACTTATAACCACCCAATCCCACTCATATACATGTCCAACCCATGCTTGAAACAATCGAGGGACCCCACCTCCACAATGTTATGCGGCAATTGCTTCCACAAATCAACAACCATATTACTGAACCAGTATTTACCCAAGTCTTTCCTAAATCTAAACTTATCCAATTTATACCCATTGTTTCGCGTTCTGTCCTGTGTTGATACTTTCAATACCCTATTAATATCCCCTTTGTTATGTCCATTCATCCACTTGTAAACCTCTATCACGTCACCCCTGACTCTTCGCCTTTCCAGTGAATGCAAATTAAGCTTTGTTAATCTTTCTTCATATGAAAGATTTCTAATTTGGGGAATTAACTTAGTCATCCTACGCTGGACACGTTCAAGTGAATTTATATCCATTCTATAATATGGCGACCAAAACTGAACTGCATAATCTAAATGGGGCCTAACCAGAGCAAGATATAGCTTGAGAACCACACCAGGTGTCTTGTTACTTACGCTGCGATTTATAAATCCGAGTGTCCTATTTGCCTTATTACGAACATTCATGCATTGATCCTTTTGTTTTAAATTCTTACTAATCATAACTCCCAGATCCATTTCGCAATCCGACTTCGCAATCTCAACACCATCTAGCTCGTATCTTGTAACTCTATCAACGTTACCTAGCCGCAGAACTTTACATTTATCAGCATTAAACTGCATCTGCCAATCCTTTGACCATTTCAAAACCCTATCTAGATCAACTTGAAGTGATAGTGAGTCCTCCTCCGAATTAATTTCCCTACCGATTTTCATATCATCGGCAAATTTGCAAATGTTGCTACTCAAACCTGAATCTAAATCATTTATATATATTATAAACAACAGAGGTCCCAAGACAGAACCTTGGGGCACTCCACTTACAACATTTTCCCACTCTGACTTGACTCCATTTAAGAACATAAGAACATTAGAACAAAGGCAACTGCAGAAGGCCTATTGGCCCATACGAGGCAGCTCCTATTTATAACCACCCAATCCCACTCATATACATGTCCAACCCATGCTTGAAACAATCGAGGGACCCCACCTCCACAATGTTATGCGGCAATTGGTTCCACAAATCAACAACCCTGTTACTGAATCATCGGCAAATTTGCAAATGTTACTAGTCAAACCCGAATCTAAATCATTTATATATATTATAAACAACAGAGGGCCCAAGACAGAGCCTTGAGGCACTCCACTTACAACATTTTCCCACTCTGACTTGACTCCATTTATACTAACTCTCTGTTTCCTTTGGTATAGCCATGCCCTAATCCAGCTTAATATAGCACCACCAATACCATGAGCCTCTATCTTTTTAATCAGTCTTTCATGTGGCACTGTATCAAAAGCTTTGCTAAAGTCAAGGTACACAACATCACAATCCTTACCACTATCAACTGCCTCAACTATGCTAGAATAAAAAGATAACAAATTTGTTAAACATGAACGGCCATTTATAAAACCATGTTGCGACTCAATTATTAATTTATGTTTTTCAAGATGAAGACGAATTTTATTTGCTATTATAGATTCGAGTAACTTTCCCACAATAGACGTTAGGCTAATTGGTCGATAGTTAGACGCAAGTGATCTATCTCCTTTCTTAAAAACTGGTATCACATTAGCAACTTTCCAAAACTCTGGCACTCTGCCTGACTCTATTGATTTATTAAATATGATTGACAGTGGGTCACAAAGCTCCCAGGGAATGAAATATCTATCTTTATACTAACTCTCTGTTTCCTTTGGTATAGCTATGCCCTAATCCAGCTTAATATAGCACCCCCATTACCATGAGCCTCTACAGTATCTTTTTAATCAGTCTTTCATGTGGCACTGTATCAAAAGCTTTGCTAAAGTCAAGGTACACAACATCACAATCCTTACCACTATCAACTGTCTCAAGTATGCTAGAATAAAAAGATAACAAATTTGTTAAACATGAACGGCCATTTATAAAACCATGTTGCGACTCAATTATTAATTTATGTTTTTCAAGATGAAGACGAATTTTATTTGCTATTATAGATTCGAGTAACTTTCCCACAATAGACGTTAGGCTAATTGGTCGATAGTTAGACGCAAGTGATCCATCTCCTTTCTTAAAAACTGGTATTACATTAGGAACTTTCCAAAACTCTGGCACCCTGCCTGACTTTATTGATTTATTAAATATGATTGACAGTGAGTCACAAAGCTCCTCTTTGCATTCTTACAGCACCCTGGCAAACACTTCATCCGGCCCTGGGGATTTGTTTGGTTTGAGTTTTACTATTTGTTTAAGAACATCCTCCCTGGTAACTGCTAAACTCGTCAACCTGTCCTCGTCCCCACCCACATAGACTTGTTCGGCTGAAGGCATATTGTTAAGTTCCTCTTTAGTAAATACAGATACAAATATTTATTAAAAATACTACTCATCTCTTCATCACTATCTGTTATTTGACCTGTCTCAGTTTTTAATGGACCTATCCTTTCCCTAGTCTTAGTTCGATATAACTGAAAAAACCCTTTAGGATTTGTCTTTGCTTGCCCTGCTATACGAACTTCATAGTTTCTTTTTGCTTTCCTTATCTCTTTTTTAACATTTCTAACCAGTTGTACGAATTCCTGTTATAAAGGGACCTCCCCATTTTTAATCCTTTTGTACCAAGCTCTCTTTTTACCTATAAGGTTCTTCAAATTCTTTGTTATCCACTTTGGGTCATTAGTAATCGATCTATTCAATTTATGTGGTATACTACGTTCCTGTGCTTTGTTTAGAATATTCTTAAATAAGTTATATACTGAATCCACATCGAATCCCCATTTACATCACCATCGCTGGGTTCATGTCTCGCTCCAAGACCGGCCCACATCCCATACCCAAGACTTTCCAATCAATTTGACCCAAAAAATTCTTAGGCTATTAAAATCAGCTTTTCGAAAATCTGGCACTTTAACAGAATTTTCTCTTACAGGTCTATTCCATTCTATGCTAAATCTGATATCTTTGTGATCACTGTTCCCTAGCTCACTCCCTATTTCGATGTCATTAATTTGTGTTTCACTGTTAGTTAACACTAAATCTAAATATATTTTCCCGTGTTGGTTCCTTAATGTGTTGCGTAAGAAAGCAATCGTCAATTAATTCTAGAAAATCTTTTGCTTCACTATTCCCTGTTTTGTTCAACCAGTTTATTCCACTCAAATTAAAGTCACCCATGACATAAATACTGTTAGTCTAGATGCCCTAGATATTTCATCCCATAGATGTTTTTGCTTCCATTCTGTCTAATTTGGTGGCCTATATATAACTCCTATTATAATATATTGCTTTTTTTCGTTTAATTCTATCCAAATAGTTTCTGTGTGTGGCTCAGTTTTGATTCCCTCTTTGAGACTACATTTCAAATGTACCTAACGTATATGGCTACGTTATATAAAATGGCCGTTCATGTTTAACAAATTTGTTATCTTTTTATTCTAGCATAGTTGAGGCAGTGATAGTGGTAAGGATTTGTGTTGTGTACCTTGACTTTAGTAAAGCTTTTGATCAGTGCCACATGAAAGACTGATTAAAAAGATAGAGGCTCGTGGTATTGGGGGTGCTATATTAAGCTGGATTTTGGGCATGGCTATACCAAAGGAAACAGAGAGTTAGTATAAATGGAGTCAATCAGAGTTGGAAAATGTTGTAAGTGGAGTGCCTCAAGGGATCTGTCTTGGGACCTCTGTTGGTATAATATATATAAATTATTTAGATTCAGGTTGAGTAGCAACATTGCAAATTTGCCGATGATACGAAATCGGTAGGGAAATTAATTCGGAGGAGGACTCACTATCACTTCAGTTGATCTANTATATATATATATATATATATATATATATATATATATATATATATATATATATATATATATATATATATATATATGGATTTGTTCAGGTGCTTGACCTAAGGGACCTGAAACTTAGGGTAGAAATTGCTAAAGCTACTCTATCCTTCTTGGATGCATTATATTATCTCAATATATTTGACCCATTTTGCTAATAGGTCTATTCAGTAATGAAGCTACGATGACATGAGTAACTTTTGAGTTTGGTCACTTACGGGAAGAGAAGATCGGAGCTGGCAGAGAGGCTTGCGGCCACCGATCACTAATCATTATTTACTTCATGGACAAAAATAATATACAATTTAACCTCATCCATATAATTAAAGTAATTAATTCTTATAAGAGTGAGGGTGCTGCTCATATTCACTGCAACACTGGGCAATGAATCATACTTGAGACAACAAGCCAAAATTAAAATTTTCTCCATATTAAGTTACAATCTATTACATCAGATAGAATAAATGTTTTAATTAACATTTTTGTAAAGGAAACGTTCGAAGGATCATTGCTTCCGAGTGCTAAGATAAGGAGGGCAAATGTACTATTAAAGTCAGTAATGTGGGTGTGAGTCTTTGGTTATAACATTATGTACAAAAAAAAAAAGAACTCTATATCCAGGTTGGAACCTCTTGGGATAAGGTGAGTTTAGGGCTGCCCAATCAAACATTTCCTCATTAGTAGGTCAGGTATTATTTGGATGGGGTATTAGCTGGGAACCTTGTTCATGTGGGGAAGAGTCAGTTTAGTCCAACACACATAGACGCGAGGTTGTGGTACGGCGGTACCATTACCACCAGCACCCTAGAGAGAGTGTATCCCGTGTCCTCAAGGGAGACCAAGGACTTTAGCAGAGCTCTGTGAGACATCGCAGCACCATTACCACCAGCACCATTGAGAGTGCATTCCGTGTCCTCAAGAGTGACCAAGGACTTTAGCAGTGCTCTGTGAGACATCGCAGCACCATTACCAGTGTAGAGTGTATCCCGTGTCCTCTAGGGAGACCAAAGACTTCAGCAGTGCTCCGGACTTCAGCCTCTAATAAAACAGGTAGGTATATATATGCATATATATGTATATATAGTGCATGACATGGCAGATGTCATGCACTATATAGGACATGGCAGATGTTTTACTGGGTGGGCGAGTTCCGTAACATATATATACATATATATGTATATATAGTGCTAAGATAAGGAGGGCAAATGTACTATTGAAGTCAGTAATGTGGGTGTGAGTCTTTGGTTATATAAAGTTGTATATATGAGTAACTTTTGGGTTTGGTTACTTACGGGAAGAGAAGATTGGAGCTCGTAGAGAGGCTTGCGGCCACCGATCATTATTTATTATTTACTTCATGGACAAAAATAATATACAATTTAACCTAATCCAAATAATTAAATTAAGTAATTCTTATAAGAGTTATCTGCCATGTCCTTATAACATATAGGACATGGCAGATGTTTTACTGGGTGGGCGAGTTCCCTAACATATATGGCTGCTCAACCTCCTCGTCTCATATCTGTGTGAAATAGTTTAAATCCGTTTATTTGATATTCAGCAAATAGTTCTGTTGCATGTTCAAGTATGTTTATTGAGACAAGAAAAAAATACATCTCAAAGGGATAGAGTAGCTTAGGCTATTTCTTCACCCCTCTACTTCAAGTCCCTCAAGGACTTGAAGTAGAGCGCACAAATTCAGTGAATACAAATACCCAAATCACAATTCAAGAATTCCAATTAACATTGCAGGTTAATATAGTAAGCACAGCATATAAGTGTTATACTCTTGGGGCAAAATTCTTTTAGCTCCTAAGTATTGTGTCTATCATACCATTATCACACATCCAAACAATTTGATGTGGTACACTACTTATTTCCTTATTTCTATAGTTATCAATAAGTTGACACTCTAATACATAATGTTCTAAGGTGTGGGCGTGCGGCATACTACATAATTTACACTCCTTATCTTTTTCACTGACATCAACACCATATTGCCAGATATATTTGTATCCTAATCTTAATCTCATGTAAATTGAATCCTTCCAATTAGACTTTCCCCTACCGTTGTTGTTGTTTTAGATTCAGCTACTCAAAAAAATAAGTTCCAGTAACACGGGCTATGGTGAGCCCATAAGTGGAGGCTCTTTGGAGCCATTATCTGTATCAGTGGCTGATACTAGATGGATGGGGGACTCCTGCTACCCATCCATCGCCAGTCCCCATCTGGCGATGGATGGGGGACTTCATGTTTGTTTTCAGCCCTGGAGGGCTGGCTATACCAGTTATGGAGCTGGTGGGATTAGTGTGGACCTCTAGGTTTTCCGTTTTTTCTTTGCCTGCGACTTTGGCTGAGCAGTGCTGTCGTTGGAGTTTGGTGACGTGGCCTCCATGAGGAAGTCTTGAACCGTGTAGGTGTCGTATTTGTGATGCGGCGGTGGGGCTCCTACTATGATTTCCTCGTTTGAGGAGTCCGTAACCTCCGTAGTGGGCGTTTTTGTCTTTCGCTTCGTAGCCTTAGGTAGGCTTAGGTGTCGTTGATTGGTAGTTGTCGCTATTTCAGGCGCGCTGGTGATGCTGCTATCGTTTGTAGACAGCACGTCTGCTAAGATAGTGATAGCAGGAGTGTTGGGAGCTGGAGAAGGAATTACCTCTGTTTGTGTAGAGTTAGGAGTGATATTATATAAGAACATAAGAACAAGGTAACTGCAGAAGGCCTTGTAACGTACGTTTATGTTACGTTGTTGGGTTGATTAGATACAGTGTTTAGTGAGTTCCATATTTATTTAGTAGTCCTGGATACAGCAGTGTCGTAGATGTTGAGACGAAGCCTGGAGCAGAGCAGAGAGCTGAGTGAGGCCGGGGTCGTGGAGCTCTATGTGGGAGAGCGTTGTAGATGGATGAGGTCGTAGCGTGCTGCCTGCTCTGTGTCTTGGATAAATTAGAACTGCCTACACCGAGTGCTACATTCTTGACTGGAGATTGTACTGGTTTGCTATTCTCAAATCTTATTTGCTGTTGTTGTTATAGATTCAGCTACTCGGAACAAGTTCCAAGTAGCACGGTGAGCCCGTAACTTACCTGGCACAGGAACGGGGCAGGAAGCACGGGCTATGGTTAGCCTCGTGCTAACCTGCACGCTATGGTCTCTCTCTTATTTGATTGATAAAGATTAAGCCACCCAAGAGGTGGCACGGGCATGAATAGCCCGTAATCTCTTATTTGTTGTTGTTGTTGTTATAGATTCAGCTACTCAGATCAAGTTCCAAGTAGCACGGGCTATGGTGAGCCCGTAACTTACCTGGCACAGGAGCGGGGCAAGAAGCACGGGCTATGGTTAGCCTCGTGGACGGGAGATGTCTTCCGTCTCTTCATATTTGCTGATTGATTGATGAAGATTAAGCCACCCAAAAGGTGGCACGGGCATGAATAGCCCGTAAGTGGTGGCCCTTTTGAGCCATCACCAGTATCAATAGATGATACTAGAGATCTGTGGAGGTGCAACTGCACCCTGCGTGACGGGAGATGTCTCCAATCGTGATGACCAAGTGGTGATTGATTGATTGATGAAGATTAAGCCACCCAAGAGGTGGCACGGGCATGAATAGCCCGTAATAGGTACAATTTTTTTCTCAGTATTCTGAGGTTGCATCAAGCTGTTATCGCGGGGGAGGATACTGCTTCACAGTCTTTATGAGGGTGTCCAGCTGCTGGACACCTTTGTTGACCAGGAGAGTAGCTGTGTTGATGGCTTCAGGGTGGCCACTGCATGATTCAGGAACTCTTAAACTGTCAAGGTTCACCAATCTCCCAGTTGCATCTGTAACCTAGACGTAGTCTATATAACTTAACTGCTATTTCCCAGTGGATTCCTTTTGGGATATTTAACCTTTCTAATTTGGTTGCCTGAAGATACCATGTTGCAGATGGCGAACCTTCAGCTATTCTCTGGTGAAGGTAGGCTTTGTTGAGATGTAAGAGTTTTTTGGTGATGATGTTTTTTATGTTCTCTAGGCTGATTGATTGATAAAGATTAAGCCACCCAAGAGGTGGCACGGGCATGAATAGCCCGTAAGTGGTGGCCCTTATGAGCCATTAACAGTATCGAGAGATGATACTGGAGATCTGTGGAGGAGCGACTGCACCCTGCGTGACGGGAGATGTCTCCCGGACCAAATGGTGACCAAATGGTGTCTCTAGGCTGATTGATGATTGATGAAGATTAAACCACCCAAAAGGTGGCACGGGCATGAATAGCCCGTAAGTGGTGGCCCTTTTGAGCCATTACCAGTATCAATAGCTGATACTGGAGATCTGTGGAGGTGCAACTGCACCCTACGTGACGGGAGATGTCTCCCGTGGTCTCTAGGCTGGGTTGAATTGTTTTATGTATCACTGGATGACGAGTTGCCAATTTAGCAATTTCATCAGCTTTTTCATTTAATGGGATTCCAATATGGGATGGAATCCAGTTTAAAGTTATGTTGAGTCCTTTGCCTTTAGCGACTGCTCCAAGATACAAAATGGTGGTAATTATTTCCACATTATCTTTCTTTTGTTTTTGTCCTAGTATTTGAAGTGCAGCTTTTGAGTCTGTGTGTATGATTGCATTTTGAGTGTTCTGTGCAATCACATATGCGAATGCCTGTTGTATGGCAAACAGCTCAGTTTGGGGTTGAGGATACTAGTCCTCCCAGTCTCCAATATGCCTGTACGCTGGCCGTGCAAAGAGCAGCCCCAGCACTCTCATATTCTGTGTCCACCGATCCGTCTGTGAAGATATGGGTGGCTCCTGCAACTGCTATGCTATACATTTGCTCTTCTATTATGCGCCTTAGGATTGTCGGATCATAGGCAGCCTTTTTCATTGCGAGACTTTCTATTACTATTTTGAAAGAAGGCTCTTCCCACGGTGCGGACGGAGTGTAATTTGGGTGTGGATGATCACCCTCTCTATCAAGAATCAGGTTTTTTAAATGTAGTCTGTTTAGGACTTTTCCTGCTCTTGCAACCCAAGAGTTTCCATTGTTTTGGCCTAGTCCAACCACCAAGGCCTGCCGTACTGGGATTGGATCAGAAGAAATAATTATCTTACTGATAATTGTAGCTGTCCTTTGAGATATTCTTTCCTGTAGAGAGGGCAAACCCGTCTCCAGTCTAAGTGTTTCAAGCCTGGTCCACATGGGGGCTCCCAGTGCCGCTCTCATAGCATTGTTTCGGGCAACTTCAAGCTTTTTCCACTGTTGGTGTGATAGATTTGTGAGTGCAGGTGCTGCATAATCGATCACTGATCTGACTGCCTGTACATAGTATGTCCGAAAGACTTGCAGATTGGCTCCTCCAGAGAGGGAGGTTAGCGACCTGAGGATTGCCGTCCTGGCCGCAGTTCGCTCTCTCAAGTAAGTGACCTCAGCATTAAAATTCATGTGTGTGTCCAGGATGATTCCTAGATACTGATAGGTGTCGACCCATTCAATTGGTTGACCCTGTACTGTGAGTTAGATGTTGGGCTTCGCTGTTTTTATGGGCATTGCCTTTGACTTTGAGAGGTTGAGTTTGATCTCAATCTGTTTTGCCTCTTTACTGATGCAGTCTAAGCATTTGGGTGCAAGGCGCGCCGCATCCTTTCCTTTTATGATGATGACAAAGTTGTCTGCGTAGTTTAGCAGCCTGCAGTGATGTGGAAGTTTCAACCTCATTATTCTTTCCATTAAACAGTTGAAGAGAAGAGGGCTGAGAATACCTCCTTGCGGTGTACCATTTTCATGTCTTTTGTACTCAGAGACTGTGCCATGAAGTTTTTTCTTATTTGTTGTTGTTGTTATAGATTCAGCTACTCTGAACAAGTTCCAAGTAGCACGGGCTATGTTGAGCCCGTAACTTACCCGGCACAGGAGCTGGGCAAGAAGCACGGGCTATGGTTAGCCTCGTGGACAGGAGATGTCTCCCGTGTGCGTCACGGGGATGAGAAGGCCGCTTATTTGTTGTTGTTGTTGTTGTTATAGATTCAGCTACTCGGAACAAGTTCCAAGTAGCACGGGCTATGGTGAGCCCGTAACTTACCTGGCACAGGAGCTGGGCAAGAAGCACGGGCTATGGTTAGCCTCGTGGACAGGAGATGTCTCCCGTGCTTATTTGTTAAAGATAGTTGTTAAAGATTTAGCTACTCAGGACGAAGTGTCCGTGTAGCACGAGCTATGGTGAGCCCGTATTTGAGTTTGGTTATACATGATAACCTTTTTCCTGTGATATTTGGGTCTAAGTTTAAAATGGAGGAGAGGATTTCTCTTTTTTCCTGTTTATTTATCGCTTCTGTTTTAGTGCACTGGTTTTAATCCTGTTTTATTAACTTTATCTTGGTGGTGGATGTAGATGCAGAATGGTCACTAATGAGTCCCATTCCTCAACGGCTTTTCTAATCATTGTAGTCGCGGTGGACTGTGCATCTAATGCAGCTGTTGTCGTTGTATTAATGTTAAGTTTGATGCGCAGGGGTTCAGTAGCTTCACATTCCAGTAAGTAGTGCAACAGTGGCGCCTCTGCTTCAGTTTCACATATGTGACACTCTTTAACTATTGGGTTCATTATCTCCCAGCAGCACTTGTAACCAAGCCTGAGTCTGTGTATGGCTACTGCAATGTCTCTGGATATCTTTTTGCCAGGCTTGAAAGAGGAGTAGCCAGTGGCTTGTTCGTACCATATCGCAGTGGATCTTCCTTCCGCTACTTTGGCTCTGTGACGACCTTTGATAGTTGAGAATATTTTCTTTTTGATTTGCTCCTTTATCTGTGAGAAACTTGGAGGTATTTGAACCTGTACAACAGGTAGAGCAGTGGCAGTTTTTGCTAGTGAGTCTGCTTTTTCATTACCATCTATGCCAATGTAACTTGGTATCCAATTTAGGGTGATTGACAACCCTCGATTATGGCCTTCTTTTCCCATATGTTGAATTTCTGTGAGGAGTTGTATATTATCTCTGTGCTGACTGGATAACAATGCCTGGAGCGAAGATTTAGAGTCGGTATGAATGATGACGTCATGTAAATTATTCTCAATTGCATATTTTATTGCCTCCTTCAGGGCATATAATTCTGTTTGCAATGTTGAGCACCCACTATTCATGCTCCAGTAAGCCTCATGGTTGGTAGTGTAAACTGCTGCCCCAGCAGAACCTTTTTCTTGATCGACTGATCCGTCTGTGAAGATGTGAGTCGTTGTGGGTCTAGAGATAGTTTCCATTTGTTGTTGTATTACTTCCTTGAGCCTCTGCGGGTCACATGCTGATTTTTTAGCTGGTAATTTTTCAATGATTATTTTTATATTCGATTCTTCCCATGGAGGAGGCTGTCGAAAGTGTTGATATGGTCTATCTTCCCCTTTGTTTTTAATGGTCCATTTCAGGTCCATTTTCTCTAAAATCTTGACCACATTATCCATCCATGAGCTTGTTCCATACTGTAGGTTTTTCTGAAATGATCTCTGTATGCTGTCTTTGATTGACAGCCTGGCGGTTGTTCAAGTATGTTTTCCTATTATGGTGGCTATCCTTTGTTTCATCCTGTTTTCTAATGCTGGTAATTTTATTTCCATTCTAAGGTTCTCTCTACGCGTCCATATTGGTGCTCCCAGCATTGTTCTCAGAGCATCATTTTGAGACACTTCGAGTTTCTCCCATTGGTTATCACTGAGGGATGTAAGAGCAGGAGCAGCATAGTCGATGAGTGACCTAACTGCTTGAAAGTAGTACATTTTGAGTACTGGTAGAGATGCACCCTCTCTAAGACTGGTCAGAGAGCGCAAAGCTGAGTTTCTGCCTTTACAGCGTTGCCGAAGATATTCAATTTCTTGAGTGAATTTCAACTGGTTGTCTATTATGACTCCTAGGTTTTGAAAAGAGGTAACCCACTCGATTTCTTGTCCTTGTATTGCCAGTCTGATGTCTTGAGTTCTCATTTTAATGGCCATTGCTTTTGTTTTATTGCTGTTTATTTTCACTGCTATGCGTTCCGCTTCCATGCTGATAATATCTAGGCATTTTTGTGCATGGTTCTTTGCACCTTTGCCTTTAATGATGACCACAAAGTCGTCTGCGCTTATTTGCTATTCTCGCTGGTTTATATACGGTGACTACATCTCACAGTAAGATAGGAGGGTGGAAAAACCGTTACCTGTAAATAGTATTATAGCTTGTGTAATTAGCTATGCAATTAAGATGATGAGCTAATGGTGCGAGTATAAGTTTACTCGCTACAGGACTCCCTCTGCCAGGGAATGGAAGAAAAGCAATACAACAAAAATTACGAGGCTACTGTTCCCTGGGTCGCTGTGGAACATGTAGGCCGGTACCAAAAGATGCAGGCAGTGTGTGGACAAGCTCGGTGTAGCAGGAGAGAAGAATGTGCATAATTGTTGCGTCCTTGGGTCGCTGGTGGAGCATTTAGATCCGAGGCGGGTGGGCTCGGGCACCAGGACAGTAGGAGGTAATGTAGGCACGTAGTTAGGACAACGAGGTAATCACTGCTAGAGCTGAGTTGTCCTTGAGGCGACGAAGAGTCGGAAACGCAAGCTGTAAGTCCTGTACTGCGCAAAGTGCTTGAGTCGGCAGAGTATCAAAATGCAGTGAACGTGTAGATGAATCTGAAGATACCAGCTGTAGTGGGAGTCCCTACAGAACAAGCAGTGCCCTGGCAGCGACGGAGAGTCGGCAGGACAGGCTGTAGATCCCACATGATGTAGTTGCTGATGAAACTGTCAGATGAGTTAGTAACACTCGCTGTGCAGCAAGCCGTAGTTGATGAAAATGCCGAGACGATCGCGGTGAAAATCATAGCTGTGGCGAGGGTGTTGGCAGCGTTCCGTGACAGGTGGCACGAGGTGGTCCACAGCAAGCAACAGCAGGAGTAAAGGTCCGATGAGAATCCATGTTGTAGTCCATCGTGGCTGGGTATCGTCAAAACTCTCCGGGGTCACCAATGTAACGTACGTTTATGTTACGTTGTTGGGTTGATTAGATACATAGTGTTTAGTGAGTTTCATATTTATCTAGTAGTCCTGGATACAGCAGTGTCGTAGACGTTGAGACGAAGCCTGGAGCAGAGCAGAGAACTGAGTGAGGCCGGAGTCGTGGAGAGCGTTGTAGCTGGATGAGGTCGTAGTCTGCTGCCTGCTCTGTGTCGAAGCTGTAGCGTCTTGGGTCGATTAGAACAGCATACACCGAGTACTACATTCTTGACTGGAGATTGTATTTGTTTGCTATTCTTAAATCGCTGGCTCATATACGGTGACTACACCTCACAGTAAGATAGGAGGGTGGAAAAACCATTACCTGTAAATAGGGATAGGATTATAGCTTGCGTAATTAGCTATGCCATTAAGATGATGAGAAAATGGAGCGAGTATAAGTTTACTCGCTACAGCCTATTGGCCCATACGAGGCAGCTCCCATATATAACCACCCAATCCCACTCATAAACATGTCAAACCCACGCTTGAAACAGTTGAGGAACCCCACCTCCACCACGTTATGCGGTAATTGGTTCCACAAATCAACAACCCTGTTACCGAACCAGTATTTACACAAGTCTTTCATAAATATAAACTTATGCAATTTATATCCATTGTTTCGTGTTCTGTCTTGTGTTGATACTTTTAACACCCTATTATTATCCCCTTTGTTATGTCCATTCATCCACTTGTAAACCTCTATCATGTCAGCCCTAACTCTTCGCCTTTCCAGTGAATGCAACTTAAGCTTTGTTAATCTTTCTTCATATGAAAGATTTCTAATTTGGGGAATTAACTTAGTCATCTACGCTGGACACGTTAAAGTGAATTTATATCTATTCTATAGTATGGCGACCAAAACTGAACTGCATAATCTAAATGGGGCCTCACCAGAGCAAGATATAGCTGAAGAACAACACTAGGTGTCTTGTTACTAACACTTCGATTAATAAATCCCAGTGTCCTATTTGCCTCAATACGAACATTCAGGCATTGATCCTTTTGTTTTAAGTTCTTGCTAATCATAACTCCCAGATCCCTTTCGCAATCTCAACACCATCAAGCTCGTATCTTGTAACTCTATCATCATTACCTAGCCTCAGAACTTTACATTTATCAGCATTAAACTGCATCTGCCAGTCCTTTGACCATTTCAAAACCCTATCTAGATCAACTTGAAGTGATAGAGAGTCCTCCTCCGAATTAATTTCCCTACCGATTTTCGTATCATCGGCAAATTTGCAAATGTTACTACTCAAACCCGAATCTAAATCATTTATATATGTTATAAACAACAGAGGGCCCAGGACAGAGCCTTGAGGCACTCCACTTACAACATTTTCCCACTCTGACTTGACTCCATTTATACTAACTCTCTGTTTCCTTTGGTATAGCCATGCCCTAATCCAGCTTAATATAGCACCCACAATACCATGAGCCTCTATCTTTTTAATCAGTCTTTCATGTGGCACTGTATCAAAAGCTTTGCTAAAGTCAAGGTACACAACATCACAATCCTTACCACTATCAACTGCCTCAACTATGCTAGAATAAAAAGATAACAAATTTGTTAAACATGAACGGCCATTTATAAAACCATGTTGCGACTCAATTATTAATTTATGTTTTTCAAAATGAAGACGAATTTTATTTGCTATTATAGATTCGAGTAACTTTCCCACAATAGACGTTAGGCTAATTGGTCGATAGTTAGACGCAAGTGATCTATCTCCTTTCTTAAAAACTGGTATCACATTAGCAACTTTCCAAAACTCTGGCACTCTGCCTGACTCTATTGATTTATTAAATATGATTGACAGTGGGTCACAAAGCTCCCCTTTGCATTCTTTAAGCACCCTGGCAAACACTTCATCCGGCCCTGGGGATTTGTTTGGTTTGAGTTTTTCTATTTGTTTAAGAACATCCTCCCTGGTAACTGCTAAACTCGTCAACCTGTCCTCGTCCTACCCACGTAGACTTGTTCGGTTGAAGGCATATTGTTAAGTTCCTCTTTAGTAAATACAGATACAAAATATTTATTAAAAATACTACTCATCTCTTCATCACTATCTGTTATTTGACCTGTCTCAGTTTTTAATGGGCCTATCCTTTCCCTAGTCTTAGTTCGATATAACTGAAAAAACCCTTTAGGATTTGTCTTTGCTTGCCCTGCTATACGAACTTCATAGTTTCTTTTTGCTTTCCTTATCTCTTTTTTAACATTTTTAACCAGTTGAACGAATTCCTGTTCTAAAGTGACCTCCCCATTTTTAATCCTTCTGTACCAAGCTCTCTTTTTACCTATAAGGTTTTTCAAATTCTTTGTTATCCACTTTGGGTCATTAGTATTCGATCTATTCAATTTGTGTGGTATACTACGTTCCTGTGCTTTGTTTAGAATATTCTTAAATAAGTTATATATTGAATCCACATCGACATCCCCATTTACATCACCTATCACTGGGTTCATGTCTCGCTCCAAGTCCGGCCCACACCCCATACCCAAACTTTCCAATCAATTTGACCCAAAAATTTCTTAGGCTATTAAAATCAGCTTTTCGAAAATCTGGCACTTTAACACAATTTTCTCCTACAGGTCTATTCCATTCTATGCTAAATCTGATTTCTTTGTGATCACTGTTCCCTAGCTCACTCCGTATTTCGATGTCATTAATTAGTGTTTCCCTGTTAGTTAACACTAAATCTAAAATATTATTTTCCCGTGTTGGTTCCTTAATGTGTTGCGTAAGAAAGCAATCGTCAATTAATTCTAGAAAATCTTCTGCTTCACTATTCCCTGTTTTGTTCAACCAGTTTATTCCACTAAAATTAAAGTCACCCATGACATAAATACTGTTAGATCTAGATGCCCTAGATATTTCATCCCATAGATGCTTTGCTTCCATTCTGTCTAAATTTGGTGGCCTATATATAACTCCTAATATAATATTATTTGCTTTTTCGTTTAATTCTATCCAAATAGTTTCTGTGTGTGGCTCAGTTTTGATTCCCTCTTTGAGACTACATTTCAAATTGTCCCTAACGTATATGGCTACTCCACCTCCTCGTCTAATATATCTATCTGTGTGAAATAGTTTAAATCCATTTATTTGATATTCAGCTAATAGTTCTCTATTATCAACATTCATCCACGTTTCGGTGAGTGCAATAATATCTATTTTTTCTGTGCAGACAAGAGCATTTAATTCGTTAATTTTATTTCTTAGACTTCTACTGTTTGTGTAATATACCCTAAGTGAGTTGTTATTTTGAGGCCCTACTCTTTCCCTGATCATTTTGCCAATTCCTTTTTCCCGCAAACACATACTTTTATTACATCCTTCCTCCAAATCAATTCCCATACCTCTATCTACTAACAGTTTAAACCCAAACAAACACCTCTAACCACTTCTTCCAACGAGTTTGCAACAGCAACAACCCCAGCTCTCGATAGATGCACCCCATCCCGAGCATACATTTCATTTCTTCCATAGAAGTGTTCCCAGTTGTCTATAAAAGATATTGCATTAGATTTGCAATATCTTTCCAGCCTGCAATTGACACCAAGTGCCCTCGACATCCATTCATTTCCCACTCCCTTTCTTGGAAGAATGCCACATATGATCGGGATTCCTCCCTTGCTCCTAACTAATTCTATTGCTGTCTTGAATTTCTGTATTAGTTCCTCACTTCTAACTCTCCCAACATCATTACCCCCTGCATTGGTTCCACAAATCAACAACCCTGTTACGGAACCAGTATTTACCCAAACCACACCAGGTGTCTTGTTACTAACGCTGCGATTAATAAATCCTAGTGTCCGATTTGCCTTATTACGAACATTCATGCATTGATCCTTTTGTTTTAAATTCTTACTAATCATAACTCCCAGATCCCTTTCGCAATCCGATTTCGCAATCTCAACACCATCTTGCTCGTATCTTGTAACTCTATCATCGTTACCTAACCTCAGAACTTTACATTTATCAGCATTAAACTGCATCTGCCAATCCTTCGACCATTTCAAAACCCTATCTAGATCAACTTGAAGTGATATTGAGTCCTCCTCCTAATTAATTTCCCTACCGATTTTCGTATCATCGATTCTATGGCTTTGTTAAATTTCTTTATCAGTTCCTCACTCCTAACTCGTCCAACTTCATTACCCCCCTGCACTAATACAAATAATGCGTTTGTTCCCATTTCCCGTCATAATATCTTTCATGTTTTCAACAATATCAACAATTCCAGCTCCCGGATAGCAGACCCTTAACCTGTTCCCCCTATCTCTGGCACAAAACGTCCTGTCTAAATACCTCACCTGGGAATCTCCTACAACCAAAATTAGCTTCATTACCTCCTTAACTTTCTGAGCACCCTGAGGGGCCCGCGCTCCGCCGCTCCTTGCTGATTTCCGTTCCGAGTGAACTGCAGGCTCACCACAACACTCGTCCTCCAACACGACAAATGAATTTGCTGTCCTTAGGGCGTCAGTAGGCGGCCTTGTCAAGGTCTTCTTAAGACCCCTGTCCTTAACGACTTTCCACGACGAGGTGTTGTTAACATTGGTCTCCTTCGTTTCTTCCCGATGTTTCAGCTGTCGTACCTCCTCTTGTAGGGAATCCATCTCTGCTCTCAGAGTTCCAACTAGATTCATCAATTCCTTCACTAATCTTTCCATTATTGCTATAGTAATGTTACTACAATCGGAGCTCCAGCAAACACAACCTCTCACTGTGACTGCACCATGTTGGTCGAGTTTGGAGTGAGCAACTGATTCAGAGGTATAAAACAGCCATAGAATTAGTTAGAAGCACTCGAAAAAGCCTTTGAACTGGCTAGTGCCTCAGCTATTCTCTGCTGCCTCATTGACAAAGAGGTCAGATGCAACCTGCTGTCGTGGACCAAAAACTGTCTCTTAAACAGAGAAGCAAGAGTAAAACTTCATGGCACAGTCTCTGAGTACAAAAGACATGAAAATGGTACACCGCAAGGAGGTATTCTCAGCCCCCTTCTCTTCAACTGTTTAATGGAAAGAATAATGAGATTGAAACTTCCACATCACTGCAGGCTGCTAAACTACGCGGACGACTTTGTCATCATCATAAAAGGAAGGGATGCGGCGCGCCTTGCACCCAAATGCTTAGACTGCATCAGTAAAGAGGCAAAACAAATTGGTATCAAACTCAACCCCCTCAAAGTCAAAAGCCATGCCCATAAAAATAGCGAAGCCCAACATTCAACTCACAGTACAGGGTCAACCAATTGAATGGGTGGACACCTATCAGTATCTAGGAATAATCCTGGACACACACACATGAATTTTAATGCTGAGGTCACTTACTTGAGAGAGCGAACTGCGGCCCGGACGGCAATCCTCAGGTCGCTAACCTCCCTC
Source organism: Procambarus virginalis (assembly GCA_020271785.1). Classification (NCBI taxonomy): domain Eukaryota; kingdom Metazoa; phylum Arthropoda; class Malacostraca; order Decapoda; family Cambaridae; genus Procambarus; species Procambarus virginalis. The sequence continues at coordinate 11,813 of WNGS01002751.1, read as the reverse complement.
TCTGGAGGAGCCAATCTGCAAGTCCTTCATACATACTATGGACAGGCAGTCAGATCAGTGATCGATTATGCCGCACCTGCACTCACAAATTTATCACACCAACAGTGGAAAAAGTTTGAAGTTGCCCAAAACAATGCTATGAGAGCCGCACTGGGAGCCCCCATGTGGACCACGCTTGAAACTCTTAGATTGGAGACGGGTTTGCCCTTTCTTTAAGAAAGAATATCACAAAGGACAGCTACAATTATCAGTAAGATAATTATTTCTCCTGATCCAGTCCCAGTACGGCAGGCCTTGGTGGTTGGAGTAGGCCAAAACAATGGAAACTCTTGGGCTGCAAGAGCAGGAAAAGTCCTAAACAGAGTACATTTAAAAAGCATGATTCTTGATATAGAGGGTGATGAACCACACCCAAATTACACTCCTTCCGCACCGTGGGAAGAGCCTACTTTCAAAATAGTAATAGAAAGTCTTCCAATGAAAAAGGCTGCCTATGATCCGACAATCCTAAGGCGCATAATAGAAGAGCAAATGAATAGCATTGCAGTAGCAGGAGCCACCCACATCTTCACAGACGGATCGGTTGACACAGAACAATAGAGTGCTAGCGCTGCTCTTTGCACGGCCAACATACAGGCATATTGGAGACTGGGAGGACTAGTATCATTAACCCAAACTGAGCTGTTTGCCATACAACAGGCATTCGCATATGTGATTGCACAAAACACTCAAAATGCAATCATACACAGACCCAAAAGTTGCACTTCAAATACTAGGACAAAAACAGTGGAAAGATAATGTGGAAATAATTACCACCATTTTGTATCTTGGAGCAGTCGCTAAAGCCAAAGGACTCAATATAACCTTAAACTGGATCCAGTCCCATGTTGGAATCCCAATAAATGAGAAAGCTGATGAAATTGCTAAATTGGCAACTCGTCATCCAGTGATAAATAAAACAATTCAACCCAGCCTAGAGAACATAAAAAACATCATCACCAAAAAACTCTCATACCTCAACAAAGCCTACCTACACCAGAGAATAGCTGAAGGATCGCCCTCTGCAACATGGTATCTTCGGTCAACCAAATTAGAAAGGTTAAATTTCCCAAAAGGAATCCACAGGGAAATAACTATTAGATTATATAGACTACATCTTGGTTACAGATGCAACTGAGAGATTGGTGAACCCCGACAGAGAGAGTGCATCTTCTGCCAAACTGTCACAGAAAAGCCATTACTTCACTATCTTCTGGAATGTGAAGCAACCAACGACCTTAGAAGAGCTTTAAAAGTTCCTGAATCATTCAGTGGCCACCCTGAAGCCATCAACACAGCCACTCTCCTGGTCAACAAAGGTGTCCAGCAGCTGGACACCCTCATAAAGACTGTCAAGCAGTATCCTCCCCCACGATAACAGCTTGACGATTAAATGCATCTTCAAAATACTGAAAAGAATTACTGAAAAAAATGTACCACTTACGGGCTATTCATACCCGTACCACCTCTTGGGTGGTTTAATCTCTATCAATCAATCAATCAGTTAGAAGCAAGGCAGGAATCCCGATCATATGTGGCATTCTTCCAAGAAAGGTATTTGGAAATCAATGGATGTCGAGGGCACTTGGTGTCAATTGCCGGCTGGAAAGATATTGCAAATCCAATAAAATATCTTTCATAGACAACTGAGAACACTTCAATGGAAGAAATGAAATGCTCGTGATTTATGCTCGTGATGGGGTGCATCTATCGAGGGCTGGGGTTGTTGTTGTTGCGAACTCGTTGGAACCAGTGGTTAGAGGCGTTTGTTTGGGTTTAAACTGTTAGTAGATAGTGATATGGGAATTGATTTGGAGGAAGGAGGTAATAGAAGTATGTGTTTGTGGGAGAAAAGAATTGGGAAAATAATCAGGGAAAGAGAAGGGCCACAAAATAACAATTCACTTAGGGTATATTACACTAACACTAGAAGTCTAAGAAATAAAATAAACGATTTAAATGCTCTTGTCTGCACAGAAAAAATACATATTATTGCACTTACCGAAACGTAGATGAATGTAGAAAATAGAGAGCTATTAGCTGAATATCAAATAAATGGATTTAAACTATTTCACACAGATAGATATATTAGAAGAAGAGGAGGAGTAGCCATATATGTTAGGAGCAATTTGAAATGTAGTCTCAAAGAGGGAATCAAGACTGTGCCACATACAGAAACTATTTGGATAGAATTAAAGGAAAAAGCAAATAATATTATAATAGGAGTTACAGTGAAAGACAGGGGTCTTAAGAAGACCTTGGCAAAACCGACAACTAATAGCCTACACCTGAGGACTTTTAACGCATTTGATGTGTTAGAGGATGAGTGCTGTGGTGAACCTGTTGTTCAACGAGGAGGCAAAGGCAAAGCAACGAGGAGCATTGAAACGCAGGTCCCTCAAACTGCTCGAAAGGAAAAGGGAGAATCGAAGCGAATTTTGGTTGTGGGAGATTCCCAGGTGAGATATTTAGACAACGTTTTGTGCCAGAGATAGGGGGAACAGATTAAGGGTGTGCTATCCGGGAGCTGGAATTGGTGATATTGTTGGAAACATGAATGATATTATGACGGGAAATGGGAACAAACCCATTATTTGTATTAGTGCAGGGGGTAATGATGTTGGAAGAGTTAGGAGTGAGGAGCTAATACAGAGATTCAGGACAGCCATTGAATTAGTTTGGAGCAAGGGAGGAATCCCGATCATATGTGGCATTCTTCCAAGAAAGGGAGTGGGAAATGAATGGATGTCGAGGGCACTTGGTGTCAATTGCCGGCTGGAAAGATATTGCAAATCAAATGCAATATCTTTCATAGACAACTGGGAACACTTCTATGGAAGGAATGAAATGTATGCTCGTGATGGGGTGCATCTATCGAGAGCTGGGGTTGTTGCTGTTGCGAACTCGTTGGAAGAAGTGGTTAGAGGTGTTTGTGTTAGTTTAAACTGTTAGTAGATAGAGGTATGGGAATTGATTTGGAGGAAGGAGGTAATAAAAGTATGTGTTTGTGGGAACATAAGAACATAAGAACAAAGGTAACTGCAGAAGGCCAATTGGCCCCACACGAGGCAGCTCCTATTTATAACCACCCAATCCCACTCATACACATGTCCAACCCAAGCTTGAAACAATCGAGGGACCCCACCTCCAACACGTTACGCGGTAATTGATTCCACAAATCAACAACCCTGTTACTGAACCAGTATTTACACAAGTCTTTCCTGAATCTAAACTTATCTAATTTATACCCATTGTTTCGTGTTCTGTCTTCTGTTAATACTTTTAATACCCTATTAATATTCCCTTTGTTACGTCCATTCATCCACTTGTAAACCTCTATCATGTCACCCCTAACTCTTCGCCTTTCCAGTGAATGCAACTTAAGCTTAGTTAATCTTTCTTCATATGAAAGATTTCTAATTTGGGGAATTAACTTAGTCATCCTACGCTGGACACGTTCAAGTGAATTTATATCCTTTCTATAATATGGCGACCAAAACTGAACTGCATAATCTAAATAGGGCCTAACTAGAGGAAGCTTGAGAACCACACCAGGTGTCTTGTTACTAACGCTGCGATTAATAAATCCGAGTGTCCGATTTGCCTTATTACGAACATTCATGCATTGATCCTTTTGTTTTAAATTCTTACTAATCATAACTCCCAGATCCATTTCGCAATCCAACTTCGCAATCTCAACACCATCTAGCTCGTATCTTGTAACTCTATCAACGTTACCTAGCCGCAGAACTTTACATTTATCAGCATTAAACTGCATCTGCCAATCCTTTGACCATTTCAAAACCCTATCTAGATCAACTTGAAGTGATAGTGAGTCCTCCTCCGAATTAATTTCCCTACCGATTTTCATATCATCGGCAAATTTGCAAATGTTGCTACTCAAACCTGAATCTAAATCATTTATATATATTATAAACAACAGAGGTCCCAAGACAGAGCCTTGGGGCACTCCACTTACAACATTTTCCCACTCTGACTTGACTCCATTTATACTAACTCTCTGTTTCCTTTGGTATAGCCATGCCCTAATCCAGCTTAATATAGCACCCCCATTACCATGAGCCTCTACAGTACAGTATCTTTTTAATCAGTCTTTCATGTGGCACTGTATCAAAAGCTTTGCTAAAGTCAAGGTACACAACATCACAATCCTTACCACTATCAACTGCCTCAAGTATGCTAGAATAAAAAGATAACAAATTTGTTAAACATGAACGGCCATTTATAAAACCATGTTGCGACTCAATTATTAATTTATGTTTTTCAAGATGAAGACGAATTTTATTTGCTATTATAGATTCGAGTAACTTTCCCACAATAGACGTTAGGCTAATTGGTCGATAGTTAGACGCAAGTGATCCATCTCCTTTCTTAAAAACTGGTATTACATTAGGAACTTTCCAAAACTCTGGCACCCTGCCTGACTTTATTGATTTATTAAATATGATTGACAGTGAGTCACAAAGCTCCTCTTTGCATTCTTACAGCACCCTGGCAAACACTTCATCCGGCCCTGGGGATTTGTTTGGTTTGAGTTTTACTATTTGTTTAAGAACATCCTCCCTAGTAACTGATAAACTCGTCAACCTGTCCTCGTCCCCTCCCACATAGACTTGTTCGGCTGAAGGCATATTGTTAAGTTCCTCTTTAGTAAATACAGATACACAATATTTATTAAAAATACTACTCATCTCTTCATCACTATCTGTTATTTGACCTGTCTCAGTTTTTTATGGACCTATCCTTTCCCTAGTCTTGGTTCGATATAACTGAAAAAACCCTTTAGGATTTGTCTTTGCTTGCTCTGCTATACGAACTTCAGAGTTTCTTTTTGCTTTCCTTATCTCTTTTTTAACATTTCTAACCAGTTGTACGAATTCCTGTTATAAAGGGACCTCCCCATTTTTAATCCTTTTGTATCAAGCTCTCTTTTTACCTATAAGGTTCTTCAAATTCTTTGTTATCCACTTTGGGTCATTAGTAATCGATCTATTCAATTTATGTGGTATACTACGTTCCTGTGCTTTGTTTAGAATATTCTTAAATAAGTTATATACTGAATCCACATCGAATCCCCATTTACATCACCAATCGCTGGGTTCATGTCTCGCTCCATGACCGGCCCACATCCCATACCCAAGACTTTCCAATCAATTTGACCCAAAAAATTTCTTAGGCTATTAAAATCAGCTTTTCGAAAATCTGGCACTTTAACAGAATTTTCTCTTACAGGTCTATTCCATTCTATGCTAAATCTGATATCTTTGTGATCACTGTTCCCTAGCTCACTCCCTATTTCGATGTCATTAATTTGTGTTTCCCTGTTAGTTAACACTAAATCTAATATATTATTTTCCAGTGTTGGTTCCTTAATGTGTTGCGTAAGAAAGCAATCGTCAATTAATTCTAGAAAATCTTCTGCTTCACTATTCCCTGTTTTGTTCAACCAGTTTATTCCACTAAAATTAAAGTCACCCGTGACATAAATACTGTTAGTTCTAGATGCCCTAGATATTTCATCCCATAGATGCTTTGCTTCCATTCTGTCTAAATTTGATGGCCTATATATAACTCCTATTATAATATTATTTGCTTTTTCGTTTAATTCTATCCAAATAGTTTCTGTGTGTGGCTCAGTTTTGATTCCCTCTTTGAGACTACATTTCAAATTGTCCCTAACGTATATGGCTACGTTATATATAAATGGCCGTTCATGTTTAACAAATTTGTTATCTTTTTATTCTAGCATAGTTGAGGCATTTGATAGTGGTAAGGATTGTGATGTTGTGTACCTTGACTTTAGTAAAGCTTTTGATTCAGTGCCACATGAAAGACTGATTAAAAAGATAGAGGCTCGTGGTATTGGGGGTGCTATATTAAGCTGGATTAGGGCATGGCTATACCAAAGGAAACAGAGAGTTAGTATAAATGGAGTCAAATCAGAGTGGGAAAATGTTGTAAGTGGAGTGCCTCAAGGCACTGTCTTGGGACCTCTGTTGTTTATAATATATATAAATTATTTAGATTCAGGTTTGAGTAGCAACATTTGCAAATTTGCCGATGATACGAAAATCGGTAGGGAAATTAATTCGGAGGAGGACTCACTATCACTTCAAGTTGATCTAGATAGGGTTTTGAAATGGTCAAAGGATTGGCAGATGCAGTTTAATGCTGATAAATGTAAAGTTCTGAGGCTAGGTAACGATGATAGAGTTACAAGATACGAGCTAGATGGTGTTGAGATTGCGAAGTCGGATTGCGAAAGGGATCTGAGAGTTATGATTAGTAAGAATTTAAAACAAAAGGATCAATGCATGAATGTTCGTAATAAGGCAAATTGGACACTTAGATTTATTAATCGCAGCGTTAGTAACAAGACACCTGGTGTGGTTCTCAAGCTATATCTTGCTCTAGTTAGGCCCCATTTAGATTATGCAGTTCAGTTTTGGTCGCCATATTATAGAATGGATATAAATTCACTTGAATGTGTCCAGCGTAGGATGACTAAGTTAATTCCCCAAATTAGAAATCTTTCATATGAAGAAAGATTAGCAAAGCTTAATCATTCACTGGAAAGGCGAAGTTGCATTCACTGGAAAGGCGAAGAGTTAGGGGTGACATGATAGAGGTTTACAAGTGGATGAATGGACATAACAAAGGGGATATTAATAGGGTATTAAAAGTATCAACACAAGACAGAACACGAAACAATGGGTATAAATTAGATAAGTTTACATTTAGGAAAGACTTGGGAAAATACTGGTTCAGAAACAGGGTTGTTGATTTACATAAGAACATAAGAACAAAGGCAACTGCAGAAGGCCTATTGGCCCATACGAAGCAGCTCCTATTTATAACCACCCAATCCCACTCATATACATGTCCAACCCATGCTTGAAACAATCGAGGGACCCCACCTTCACAATGTTACGCGGCAATTGGTTCCACAAATCAACAACCCTGTTACTGAACCAGTATTTACCCAAGTCTTTCCTATATCTAAACTTATCCAATTTATACCCATTGTTTCGCGTTCTGTCCTGTGTTGATACTTTTAATACCCTATTAATATCCCCTTTGTTATGTCCATTCATCCACTTGTAAACCTCTATCATGTCACCCCTAACTCTTCGCCTTTCCAGTGAATGCATCTTAAGCTTTGTTAATCTTTCTTCATATGAAAGATTTCTAATTTGGGGAATTAACTTAGTCATCCTACGCTGGACACGTTCAAGTGAATTTATATCCATTCTATAATATGGCGACCAAAACTGAACTGCATAATCTAAATGGGGCCTAACAAGAGCAAGATATAGCTTGAGAACCACACCAGGTGTCTTGTTACTTACGCTGCGAATTAATAAATCCGAGTGTCCGATTTGCCTTATTACGAACATTCATGCATTGATCCTTTTGTTTTAAATTCTTACTAATTATAACTCCCAGATCCCTTTCGCAATCCGTCTTCGCAATCTCAACACCATCTAGCTCGTATTTTGTAACTCTATCATCATTACCTAGCCCCAGAACATTACATTTATCAGCATTAAACTGCATCTGCCAATCCTTTGACCATTTCAAAACCCTATCTAGATCAACTTGAAGTGATAGTGAGTCCTCCGATTTAATTTCCCTACCGATTTTCGTATCATCGGCAAATTTGCAAATGTTGCTACTCAAACCTGAATCTAAATCATTTATATATATTATAAACAGAGGTCCCAGGACAGAGCCTTGAGGCACTCCACTTACAACATTTTCCCACTATGACTTGACTCCATTTATACTAACTCTCTGTTTCCTTTGGTATAGCCATGCCCTAATGCAGCTTAATATAGCACCCCCAATACCATGAGCCTTCATCTTTTTAATCAGTCTTTCATGTGGCACTGTATCAAAAGCTTTGCTAAAGTCAAGGTACACAACATCACAATCCTTACCACTATCAACTGCCTCAACTATGCTAGAATAAAAAGATAACAAATTTGTTAAACATGAACGGCCATTTATAAAACCATGTTGCGACTCAATTATTAATTTATGTTTTTCAAGTTGAAGACGAATTTAATTGCTATTATAGATTCGAGTAACTTTCTTACAATTTGTGGAACCAATTGCCGCGTAACATTGTGGAGGTGGGGTCCCTCGATTGTTTCAACCTTGGGTTGGACATGTATATGAGCGGGATTGGGTGGTTATAAATAGAAGCTGCCTCGTATGGGCCAATAGGCCTTCTGCAGTTGCCTTTGTTCTTATGTTTACTTTCTGAGCTCTTTGTGTGACCTGCGCTTCGTTGCTCTTCTTTGCTTTCCCTTTCGAACGAAATGAAGGCTCACCACAGCACTCGTCCTCCAACATGGTCAATGAGTTAGAAGTCCCTAAGGTATCTGAAGGCGGCTTTGTCAAATTCTTCTTAAGACCACTGTCTTTTACGACTTTCCAAGACGAGGTCTTTTTAATACTGGTCTCCCCCTTTGTTTCTTCCTGATGTTGTTTCAGCTGACGTACCTCCTTCCCTAGGGAATCCAACTCTGTTCTCAGAGCTCCAACTAGATTCCTCAGTTCCCTCACTACACCATCCATTATTGCTATGATAATATTACTACAATCGGATCTCCAGCTAACACACCCTCTCACTGTGACTGACAAGTGACTACTGTCTGGTGTGACTACTACATGTGGCTGATCTTACAAGGGTTGGGTTGTTGCTGTTGCGAACTTGTTGGCACCTTTGGTGGGAGAGTTTTGTTTGGGTTTAACTGTCAGTAGATAATGGAATGGGAATTTATATGGAGAAAGGAGGTAATATAAGTATGGGTTTGTGGGAGAAACAAATTGGCAAAAAGATCTGGGAAAGAGAAGGGCTTCAAAATAACAATACACTTATGGTATATTACAAGAACAGTAGGAGTCTAAGAAACAAAATAAAAGATTTAAATGTTCTTATCTTCACAAAAAAATAGATATTATTGCGCTTACCGAAACGTGGATGAATGTAGAGAATAGAGAACTATTAGATGAATATCAAATAAATGGATTTAAACTATTTCACACAGATATATTAGACGAGGAGGAGGAGTAGCCATATATGCTAGGGAAATTTGAAATGTCGTTTCAGAGAGGGAATCAAAACTAAGCCACACATACATAAACTATTTGGCTAGAATTAAACGAAAAAGCAAATAATCTTATAATAAGTGTTACATACAGGCAACCAAACTTAAACAGAATGGAAGGAAAGCATCTATGGGTTGAAATATCTAGATCATTTAAGTCTAGCAGTATTTGCCTCATGAGTGACTTTAATTTTAGTGGAATAAACTGGTTTAACAGAACAGGAATAATGAAACAGAAGATAATCTAGAATTAAATGACGATTGCTTTCTTACGCAACACATTAAGGAAGCAACGCGGAAAAATATTTTTACATCTAGTGTTAACTAACTGGGAAACACAATTATTGAAATCGAAATAAGTAGCTAGGGAACAGTGATCACAAAGAAATCAAATTTAGCGATGAATGGAATAGATCTGTTGGACAAAATTCTATTGAAATGCCAGGTTTTCGAAAAGCTGATGCTAAAAGTCTAAGAAATGTTTTGGGTCAAATAGATTGGAAATTCCTGGGCATGTGGGGTGGGTCAATCTTGAAGAGAGACGTGAAGCCAGCGATGGGTGATGTAAAAGGGATTCGATGTGGATTCAAAATAGGACTTTTTTAAAAATATTCTAGGCAAAGCAAAGGAACGTAATATCCATACAAATTGAATAGATCGAATATGTTGTGTATCTGGGGCTTGAACTCAGAAAATAAGTTGTTTAATTATTATATTAAAATAAATCGAAGGACCACCCGCTTTTGAGAAAAGAGGGAAACAAATAAAATTGACCATTAGAATGACACCAGAGAACCAGTGTCTATGGATAATTATTCAATGGATATTCACTTGAATAATGAAGACTGTAATTATTAATTAAAAGTCAAAGCCTCAAATATCAACATTGGGGGGTTATTTCTAGAAATTCATATATATCTAGGAACCAGTGTGGTTCGTCACTAGTTCATTATAGCATTGGGATTATGATAAATCTAACTACAACATATGTAAAATATGGTAATCAAATTATATTCATTTCAGATCATATTATAGAAGCAATAATTAATTGAATAAATTTATAAGAAAAAAATGGTCTTAGCTGTAAGACGATTTCTAACGCCAGTTCATCACTCGTCCTCGTGATCACAGAATCCCCATAGATAAATGACTCGAGGTAAATAACACGATTGATATCAATCTTGCTGACGTCTCAAATACACCTGTAATACAAGAAATATAAAGTAGCAATTGACTAGGCTACAAATTGAGTTCATATATTCATGAACTGAACTAGTGATAAATATTACTAACGTTTGATTGTGATTTATATTCTTCCTAACGACAAACTACTCACTAAGGCACTAACTACTAGATGCATCTAAAGAAAGAAACCTGTGAGCGTACCGAGTACTAAGGTTTGCCGAAAGGAGCGTCTGCTGGACTCAGTGTTCACTGCCGTGCACACTCAATTACGGTCCGGATGGTAATTGTAGACGCTGGGTTCACTGTTGAGGCACTAGAAACACTGGCAATAAATTCACTTTTAATTGAGTATCGACGTAATTCTTATCGATAAGAATTCTCAATTAATGCCACGTGCTTCACCACGCTGTCTCGTGCGTGTGCCTTGTTGATGTAGTAATGCGTAATGGCGTCTCCCTCTCCCCGCTCTCGCATTCACCACGGATTATTAAACACAAATATTCTTTCCGCGTAATTATGGATGAAATGCGATAATATGAACTGGGTTAAATTATAGGGAATTAATAATTATAATATTCTCGATAAATCTCTAGCGAGAAATGGAGATATATTATATACTTCTCCAGAGCATTCGATCGTAACAAATAAAAACTGTTACTGAATAATTTCAATTAATAACTCTTGATTTACATTATCAGGAGTAATATTATCAGCAATATGCTCAGATTAATTTATATTAACACTATGGTTAGTGGTGTTAAGAGCTACTGCAATTAGTAGTTAATAGTAATTTATCATAAGAAATAATGAGGATAAAATGTTGGAAATTTCCAACATAACTCCGGGGGAGAAAACTCGGGTCGCAGTGTGCCATTTTGAGTACTGACGTACCTATCCCGAAGTTTAGGTTAGTATGTTAGTATGTTAGTACACACACACAACGATGTCCCGTAAATGTCAAGGACATACAAGAATTTAAGACATGAAAAAATTAATGTCATAATTAATAGTTTACACAACTTAATGATTGAATCATACAATTCAAGTAACTGAGACTCTACTGTGAGGTGAATGTCTGGGTCATTGTGACTTGTAGCTGATTGGTTACTAGACATCACAACACAGTATCATCATGATCACTCAAATTGGATGAAAAATTATTTGCTCTTAGTCAGAGCTATAATAGGCTTGTAGTTTCCTTTTACATTGTTGAGCAGCTGCTCTAGTGGGGCGAGTGCTCGGTGGATCAGAATTGTTATCCTCGGAAACGTGAAGCTGGTTCTGATAAACACTCTCGTTCTGCTAATTCGAGAGGTACCAACTTCTCTAATGTCTTTAGAGTAGTAGTGCCTTTGCACAAAACTCGTACTACTCTCAGGATACCTTTGTGATCTGGGTGATTGCAACAATTTTGCCTATAGGCCATTCTGACCTTGGTCCATCACTGTCTAA